>MDKJ01250094.1:0-40517 GCA_005239525.1 Nicotiana knightiana | reverse complement strand
CTTAATATTTATAGCAAAATAGTATAGAATTTCGGTGTGGTCAAAAAATAGTTGTTCACAAATTGTTCAACGATTATTGATACGAAATCAGTCCAAATCGCCTCCAATCTTCCTCAAATTTTGTATATTGACTTATCTATATGTTTTCAATGAATTTTAACCATACCCATTGAAAAAAGTCATCTTTTGCTTAGATTTTTGGAATCTTATATGTATATTTTTTGTATTTCGTTGCCTTCTTTAATTTGCTAACTCACTCATGAAATTTCCTTTCCGTCTTGCATCTAATACTGTTGATCACGCTTAAAAATATAGAAAGTGATCTTTGCGTGTGATTATTGAAGAGAAAGAATCTTATTTATTTAGGTTTTTAATTTTTACATGTGCTTGTCTAATTTTGATGAATTAATGGCTAGAAGTTGGTAAATTGGAACTTATTTGAGACCTTTGTGTAAGATTCCCTTTATACTAGCCAGTATACATAAATTATACACTTATTTTATACGATTATATATATATATATATATATAATACATACGCTAGTTAATTTAAGTTTAACAATGGGTGAGCTTCTATTCAAATTAATTCTTCTAAATTTATTTTATATTCTAAGTGAAATAAAAATCGACAATGTGAATTTTTCTATCAGTAATATGAAAAAATTGACACTTAATATAAACATTTAACCAATAGTATCCCTATTATTTCATCTAAACTTTGAATACATCCTTAAAATATTCCACATAACAAGGAACATCTCAAACTTTTAATGTTCATCTCAACTTGAACATTTTTAATTTCATTGTTTTTGAGTAACTAAAAGGCGACGAATAATAATAAAGGGTAGTACATTCTAATAAAGACTAATAAAGGCCGGAAGAATCTTGGTGTTTCTGTAACGTTTTTGTAAAGGTCATATTTTGAATTGTTTATTATCCGGTTACATGTTTGTATTTGGTGTTATCGCGGTTGATTCATTACTGAACTGGTCATCCTTGACAGGTGTCGCTTCCTAACTCACCTAACTTTTGAGATCGATTTTTAGTGTATACAATCATATATTAGAATACAAATAACACTTATTAGCAGATAGTCTAGTAATTGTAAGAACAGATAACCCACACAATTTTTCCTCTCAAAAGGTTTCGCGTCATTTAATTTTTCTATATTATAGAAGAGCTAGAGTTTCTACATGTTTGCTTCATGTCATTTAAATCAAAAGTTACGGTAGTTTTGACATTTCACTAACCTTTATGAGTTGTTTTCTCTCTTCCGATGACACGTAGCCTCTTCTAATTTTTCCTTCGCTCCTTTTCGGTGACACAGATCCTCTTCCAAAATTTTCTCCTAATTGTTTACGCTTTCGCTTTTGATTTCTTATTCAAATTTCTGCATATTGATTCCAGCTTCTCTTTGACATATGCTGTATATAGGAGATCTATGATTGTTGCTTGATTTTTTCTTGCTTTGGTGAACCGTCTCTTACTTAGTAATGGGACTTTGGTAGGTATTAGTTTTTGTTTCTTGCTCTATTTTGTACATGCATCCAATAGTTGTATCTCATTTGATTTGAAAATAGATACATAAATGTATATATTTCTAATATAGTATTGTTTCTCATTTTGCTTGGGTAAGATTGTTTTGGGAGTAATGGGTTCTTCAAGGATGAAATTAGCAGTAAAATTGTGATCCTATTTTCTCTGTGATTGTTGATCTGGAATCTTTATTCTGCTCATGCAGTTATATGTGAATGTGTGCTTTTGGTCCCCATTAAGTGAATATGTTATTTGACATATGATCCATACATTTATGACTTTTTCCCGTCTTTTCTTCATATTTTTTTGTGTGACTGTGATTTTTTTTATATTTTAATTTCCCATAGTTCACTGGGGCTGTTGTATTTATCTTCAAAAATAGGAGGGGGATAGTCTTACCTCCAACGATTACAACACAAAAATATAGAAATCCTTACCAAGAAAACACAGAAGGGTGATTACAGACATTTCACCTCTGTGTGACACAATCACAGCTTGATTAGCTTACAAAAAAATTTGCCTTATCATACTTTATCCTAATACTAGGCATCTGCAAGTTATCCATTATGAAAGGGCCTTTGGCACCTCTAGGTAATTGTTGAAAGGAAAGATATGTGTTACTTCTAGAGGAGGTTGTGGCTAATTTAGCTAGGTAGACAGCCACTTGATTTGCTTCCCTATAGCAGTGCATATGAGTGATTTTGGCTTGGTTCATAAGCTGTGTAATATTCTCGATGATCCGCTTCATTTTGTAAGTATCCGTATTTCCTTCTTTTAACATGTTTGTCACCAGGAGGGAGTCCAGCTCTATATTGAAGTTAGAGTAACCATTTTGCCTGAACCATTTGATTCCAAATAAAGAATCTTTGGCTTCTGCATAGGTATTGCTACTACATTTTCCTTGGATTGAGAATCCCATGATGAAGTCTCCCTGATCATTTTTCATAGTACCACCAAGACCTGCTTTCCCATTCTCATGTATATAGCTACCATCAGTGTTGAGTTTGAAGGATCCTTGGAGAGGTTTCATCCAAGCTACAATAATGGTTTCAGGAAGTGGTTGTAATATCATCAATTCATCATGGTATTTGACCAAACGGAAAGTCAGTTTGCACCTAGGGAAGGTTCTATGAACTGCAGCTTGTATGTTCCAAATTATCTGTTGCTTCATCTTGTAGAAATTGAATCTGTTTTGGTTACCATATTTACATGAGCACCTATTTTTCCAGATCTCCCAACATACAATGATAGGAGTAATTTGTAAAACCTATTTTTGTACGACATTTTTGCTCCTTTGATGCCACTAGTGGTTAAGCCACCCTTTAATGGGAATCTTTTGTGGATGATGCCCATAGGAGCACCAATGAGTTTCCAAATGTACCTAGCTATGTCACTTTCCATGAAAACATGTTGTATAGATTCATTTGAGTGGTTAGTACAACAGACACATATTGAAACAATTTTTTTTCCAAAGTTAAGAATTACCTCATTAAATGGAAGTTTAGACAGTCATAATCTCCAAGTTAAGAAGAAAATTTTAAAGGGGATGCTAGGGTGCCATACCTTGCTTAAGAAGTGATCTTTAGGCTTGACATCTCTGAACATGTTTAGAACAGTTTTGTTGGAATACTTACCATTCTCTGTGGGATCCCATATGGATTGATCAGGGATGTCATGCTTTCCAATGTTGACATTTATAATGATTTGAACAATATCCTCTAAGAAAGAGCCTCTGAGTTTATGAATATTCCAGCTTCCATGTTGAATGAACTCCTTGACTAGCACTTTATGACTGTTGTTGGTATCTGGTAACAAGGTTGCCAAAGAGCCCTTACTCGTCCAATTGTCCCACCACATACTAGAATTTCCCGAGTTAATAAGCCAGAAGATGTGAGGTTCAGCCTTACCTCTAACCTTTCTCATCTTCTGCCAAGCATGAGAGTCACCAGCAACATTCTTTTTACTTACAGGGTGAGATCTTGGGCAATATTTATGTCTCATGAAAGTAGCCCACAAAGAAGGGATGGTCCTGAACCTCCACCACCTTTTTGTAGCTAGAATATTATCAAAGACATCCATTCTTTTCACTCCAATGCCTCCTTCCTCCAAGGGGAAGCACAATTTTTTCCAAGATCTCCAATGATAATTCTTATGTTCCCCCGAGTAGCCCCAGAAAAAATTAGCAAAATATTTTTCAATCAAGTTAAAAGTGCTCTTGGGAGGGAACATAGAAGATAGAGTATATATAGGGAGAGATTATAGAACATGCTTAATAAGAATAAGTTTACCTCCATATGAAAGTATTTTACCATGCCACCCATTAAACTTTTTAATTGTTTTACTAACCAAGAAATCAAAGTAAGCAATCCTCTTTCTCCCTGTATAAATTGGACATCCTAGGTATGTAAAAGGAAAGTTCTTGTCCACGTAGCATGTGGTATTCCTGATTCTATTGATTCTAGTAGCACAAGTATGAGGAGCGGTTACAAAGAAACTTTTGTTAGTGTTAACCTTCTGACCAGAGTTATTCTCATAGTTCTTAATGGTCTTCATGATAAGATTAATAGAAGCATTATTACCACCAGTGAATATAATAATATCATCAGCATATGGAAGATGGTTAATTTGGGGACCTCCTTTAGGAATAGAGAAGGGGATGAAATCATCATGTAAAAGACGATTATTCAGAGAACAAGTAAGAACCTCAACACCTAAAATGAAAAGGGAAGGGAATAAGGGATAATCTTATTTTAAACCTTGACTGGATGTAAATAAGCCTTTTCTATTACCATTAATAATAATAGAATACCAAATTCCAGATAAAAGATTCGTAATCATGTAAATCCAGAATTCAGAGAAATCAAATTTTCTAAGAATGGAAGTAACAAAGGTCCAAGACATCCTATTATAGGCTTTAACCATATCCAATTTCAAAACAATATTACCCCCTTTATTCATATGTGAGATAGATTGAACAATTTCTTGTGCTAATTGAACATTTTCAGAAATGAGTCTTTCTTTAACAAAGCCACTTTGATTTGTGGAAATAAGAGTGGTCAATAGAGGGTTAAGTCTATTAGAGAGGATCTTAGAAATAAACTTATTAGTAAAATTAGAAAGACTTATAGGCCTGAAATCATTAAAAGAAGAGGGGCCATCTATCTTAGAAATAAGGACAAGGCAAGTATGTGTGTAAAATTTAGTGAGAGGATTAACTTTGAAGAAATCTCGGACAAAAGCATTGATATCCTCTTTAATGATGTCCCAACAATTATGGAAGAATGTGCCATTGTAGCCATCTGGACCAGCTGCACTAGAAGCAGACAACCTAAAAACTGCATGTCTAATTTCTTCTTCACTTAGTTCTTTATCAAGGTTGTCGCTTTCTTCTTTTGTGATCCTTTTAGAAATATAATTCAGTAAAGTAGGATCCAATCTAGCTACAGGAGGATTGAATGTGGAATTGAAATGCATAATAGCAGCTTTAGATATTTTATCGTCTCCCTGTATCCATTTGCCTTTATGATTTTTTTATCCTTCTTAGCTGAAGCTTTATTCTTTTTTTCTTTGATCATACTATGAAAATATCTGGTGTTTCTATCTACTTCCTCAAACCCTTTGACATTTGTTTTTTGGATTATTAGGAAATCTTGCATATCCAGCCATCTAATATATTCCGCATGTTCCTTGTTGGTTTCTTCCCGAGCTGCCTCAGTATTGTTTGTAATCTCAAGTTTTTCAAGGCTCTGAATTTTTTCCTCCCATTTCAGAACTTGTTCATGAATGTCGCCAATATTCTCTCTAGACCACTAGATAGCCTTTTGCTAAGGAGCTTTAATTTAGTCTGGAGTCTCCACATGCTATTGCCAATAATATTAGTATGCCAAACTTCCTTAACAAGATTGTGGAATCCCTCCTTTAAAGTCCCAATGTTAAGGAATTTGAAATACTTAATGTGAGTATTATTGGGGTCAAAAGATTTCATGAGTAATGGCCTATGATCTGATCCAGTCCGCGCTAAATGTATGATGGTAGTATTGTGAAATTTTTGAGGCCACTTATCATTAATGAAAACTCTATTAAGCCTTTTCCAAATTCTTTTTTGAGGTCTCCTGTTGTTGCACCAAGTGAACTTTGGGCCTGTATAACCGATGTCAGTAGTTCCGCAATTATCCATACAATTCAGGAAATTTTTACTCTTGTGCATCCTATGAGGATTGCCACCTAATTTCTCTTCAGGATCTAGGATAACATTAAAGTCACTCCAATGCACCAAGGTCCATTTATAGACAAACTGATGTTCTCCAGGCTGCTCCACAGTTCTCTTCTCTCCATATTACTGCACTTAGCATAAACTGCAGTGATAACTATTGGGTGGTTGGTCGATCCATCATCAATTTTAATAGAGATATGTTGCTCCTTATTGCTAATAATAGAATTTGACTGATATTCTTTCAGAAGCACCAAATCTCTCCGTTGTCATTAGAAATGCATTCCTGATAACCCAAGAATTTTCTATACCCCTCGATTTTATCCTTGTCAACCATAGGTTCCATGATTGCAGTAAAGAGAGTGTTATTGATGTCAATAAGTTGGTTTAGCCTATGGATGACTTTTTTTTATCTTACGCCCATAATATTCAAAAAGATTGTATTAATCATGGAGTCTTTGGAGGGAAGTATCATTCTTTTGTGCCCTCTTCACAGAGGATGTGGTTCTGCTTTTGTTTTTTCTATTGGAGCTTCTGTATCGTCTTCTTCCCCTTCCTTCTAGTATATATTCTTCTTCTTCTGTAATATTTCTGTCTTCTCTTCTCTCTTCCCTCTGATTCAATCCTTCAAGAATTTGATGTAGTGAGGCGTCTTGTATCGGATGATCAATAGTTCTTTCAGTGTTGTTATAGGAGGTTTGTCTTTGATTTGCATACAACTCTACCGTTAAATCTATACCAGGATGTTCAATGATATTTCTTGGCAGACATGTGGAACAAGAACAAGATTCAATAGCAACATCATTTTCTTTAGGTGCCATTTTTTCTTTGGATGCCATTTTGAGATTTTGGTTTTGATCTCTCTTTTCTTCCAATATCTGTTCTGTGGCTATCTTTTGTTTATCTGCATTTATATCTGGTGGCTCATTATTTACAAAATTCTCCTCCTTCTCGATTTCCGTTGACTGCAACTTATTGCCAAGCATATGTTCATTTAATGAACTCTTTTGTACCATTGCGACAAGGTGGTTGTTATGCATATTTGCATATTGCTTAGCTCTCATACTGTTGTTATTGATATCATGGTTTTCCTCCATATTGTTGTTATTTTTGGTCATATTTTAATATGTATAGATCTGGTTTTGATTTGTAGGTCCTGGAAGTGGTATTCGGTTTATTGCCCCTAAGAACTGGTTTGAAAACCACCTTATCTTTCTTCTTTGGCATTTTCTTTTGGTTCTTCTTTTTCTTCTTTTTCTCTCTAGTTCTTACTGCTATGGATATAATATCTTTTTCCTTAGTCGAATAAATATCATGATCTTGTTTAGTCTCCAAAGTATGTTGTGTACCTATTTGGATTGTTTGAGCAGTTCTTTCTTCTCTATTAGCTTCACTACCCAAAGACTTGCCCTTATTGTATTTTGTGTCTACTCATCATGTTCTTTGCTATTCTCTTTTGTAGATAATTCAAGATTTCTTTTGTTTTCCCCACTCTCTTCATACTTCTCTTTTTGTACTCCACTGGTCCCTTCTTCCTGTTGTATGTAGTTATGTCACGACCCAAATTCCCAATCTTAAGGATCGTGATGGCGCCTAACACCACACTTGCTAGGCAAGACAATGTTAGAGTTCGCTTAACTATTTCCTTTAATTAACCATTAAACAGGATCAACCAATTTTAAATTAATACTTAATCTAATGGCTTTAAATAAATAATTCACAATATAAGATAACAAACAATTAACTAAACCAAGCCACAAAATAATTATATAGATAAATCCAAAAATTACCCCAGAGTCTGATGTCACAATTCACGAACTGCTAAAGAATACTACAAATACTTGGCTGAAAGATTAATGTAACTATTCTGAATATAATAAAACAACGTTTATGAAAATAGGAGAAGACTCTCGGGATCTGCGAACGCCGACAGATATACCTCGTGTCTCTGAATAAATGAATAGTCGCTCTAAATTTCTCTACAGCTGGCCGGTACCTTGATCTGCACAAAAGAGTGCAGAGTGTAGTATCATTACAACCGACCCCATGTACTGAGTAAGTGTCGAGCCTAACCTCGACGAAGTAGTGACGAGGCTACGGCTAGCAGTATAACCTGTGACAATAATATATAAAGCAAGAAGGAACTCTAAAGAAATAATTAAGTACTAGAACAACAATAAAATTACTCAGCCGCCTTTTCTCATGCCTCACCTATAACCAATTCTCACATAATTTTCAAGTTTCCAAATTTTAAACTTTAAATAAAAATAGTACCAAAAATATGAAGAATAGTAAAATAAACATTTAAGCCTTCCAGATCTTTATTTTCTTTGAAATTCAATAAAAATACAAATATCCTCCCTTATTGCTCCTTGTTGCGGTGTGCAACCCGCTCCCACCTGTCCACCCCTATTGCTCCTCCCTAAATATATCACCCTTATATACTCCTGTTGCGGCGTGCAACCCGATCCCACATGTCCACCTTTACCACTCCTTGTTGCGGCATGCAACCCACTCCCACCAGACATCTCATATTAATTTATTAATAAATTTCATAATTTAGGCCAACCCTTTCACAATATTTTTGTCTCAACAATTATAAATAAGAAATTGTATTTTTCTCATAACTTCATCAATATCCTCTCAACCATGAAACCAACAGGAACATAAATATGCCTATATATATATATATATATATCGTAAAAATAATGCAAGGGAGCCAACTAAAACAACCAATACTCTTTCCAAAATAACCACAACAATATTTAGCAACAAATAACAAGGTCAAGTAGTCATAGAAACAATAATGAACATAGAACAATTAAGACAAGAATCAATTAAATTGGGAACGGGAAAGGGATCATGTGTAACAGGAAATTTGGTGGTGCATAAATACTCGTCACCTCACCTATACACCACACACATACATTTCACATAGCAAACCAGTGGGAATTCCTATTCTCTCAAGTCAAAGTTAGACCAAACGCTTACCTCAATTACGTAGGCCACTCACTGCTCAATTATAGCTTTTCCTTTAGAATCTTTCTCTAACTTGCTCGAACCTAATCACAATTAACTCAATATCATCAATTAATGCTAAAGGAACTAACTTTATTGAATAACATAAATTTTTCTAAGTTTTCTAAAAAAAGTGAAAACCCGACCCCGGGCCCACTTGGTCTAAACTCAAGGTTCGGACCAAATTACGTTTGTCACATCTCCTTTTTCAACTATTCCGGATTAATGAAGGGTAATAAGGGAGTTTTTTCAATTAAAATGACATTATTCGGATTTGGGATTTATTTATTTATTTCGGAGTCGCCACCCGGATTTTTGACGATGTTACGGGACACCGTGTTATTTAAAAATCCCAAACCGAGGAAATTTTGACTCTGTTTTAATTTGTCTGCGACCAGAAATCCGAGTAAGGAATTCTGTTAACCCGGGAGAAGGTGTTAGGCATTCCCGAGTTCTGTGGTTCTAGCACGGTCGCTTAACTATTAATATTTGGCCTAATTATCTAATTATTTACATATTTTGAACCTATTGTGCTTTTTAGCCTGTTTCACTTTTTAGCCGCTTTTAATATTTATGGATTTATCTTGAAACAATTCATGATGTCGTGCACTTGTTTGTTTTTGGACATATTGCAATTACGCCACATGAAATGCACCCGTAATTGCAACACGCGATTTTAATATAATTTGAAGTTGAAGACGGGGATATGAGTTGTCGCACCCGAGTGTAGATTACGTAGTTAGGACTATGGTCGTGATGGTTTTATAGTGCCTATTTGAGGCGATGTTTGATTATTCTTGATGTTTACTATTTGAAGGAACAATTTAGTTTTAAGATCAATTAGGACGTTTGTGGATTTATCTTGGACAAGTCACGATGGCGTGACACTTGTTGTTTTTGAACACATGGTAATCACGTCACATGAAATGCACCCGTGATTGCTATATGTGTTTTATTAGTTGTTTGGAGTGAGGGTCGGGGGCATGAGTTGCCACTCCCGAGTGTAGGTTAAGGTAATTTGAGGTAATACTCGATTTTTGTCAAGTTTCAAAGTAAAGGTGTTCATTCTACCTAAGGATTACCTAAAATGATGTTCAATAGCCTAAAGATAACATATTTTGGGCTATGGCCTCGTTTAAGCCCCAAATTGTATCCCTTTAGGCCATCCTAATTAGGTTATTTGGACATGATTCGAAAAATAGTAAGAACAAACATACTAACACATCTCACATCTATATGGTAAGAAATAAGGAAAATTTTGAATTGTGAATATAAGGTTACATGTACAAGATTTCTTTACCGTTTGATCTACTCCTATATACTAAACAAGAGTATTTATACACAGCTCATGGATCTGACATGGAATTTTGTCTTAAATTTTGTGACAGAACAAGCCTAAAAAAACTGAATTAAACTATGGTTCCTTTTATTTAGAGCGGACAGTTTAAGAAAAGACCCGGATTTCAGATTCTACCTTTTTTATAATCGATTTGAAAACCCATTTGTGTTCAGTAGTGAGAAATTTACAGCGGGTTTCGTGAATGAAAACACTTCTTATGCTAATTGACAACGGAAGAGAAAAAGGGCTGGTTACAGATTGTTTAACACAATTAATGGTCTAACATTCTAGGCCCCATAGCCTGAAATTCAGACACTACCAGGCTCAATTGGGCCATGTTTACGAGTCTGGCCCAGCTCGGGTGACCTTGGCATGTCTGGACCATAACTACTATAGTAATAAACATTTCTGAATTAAGAAAAATACAACTGATCATAAATTTTATATAGTCCAGTCCATATTTACAACTGAAAAAGGGCAGAACGTACATAGAAGACTATAGATATGCTATTACTATTACATTACTTCTGAATCATAGTAATACTAATTTACTAATAGGGAAAATAAAAAAGGGAAAAACAAAACTAGTTGCTGCTCCTGTGCAAGCCAGCAAACATGTCCTTCATAGACTTAAACCTGCATTTTAATTATAAGTCCAAAGTTTGAGTACTTGGACAGTATTAGCGACAGACCTTTGGGTATTTTTGTGAGATGAATCTAGTCACAAAAGGAAGTTAGATTCATCCTTAATGATGCCATAGGAGAACAAAATATGTTCATGCCTTCGTATGGACTGAATCTAGCCATAGAAAAGGTTAGATTCAAACCCAGTGATATTACTTTGTTTAGACTCTTTAACAGTCATCTTTGTGTCATGCAAGATATTTTAGCAAGCATTTATTCAAATACTTTGACTACTATGGGCATTTTGAAGAGTGAATCCGACTATTTTGTTACTTCAGATTCACTTTCCTAAAGCTCCATCTCATTACACACTTATATCCTTTGAAGGATAATTTTCAGCAAAGCTAAACTACTGTTATGCACTATGAATGGGGTTAATTTGACTATTAAAAAGTCATATTCATCTACCCTAGTGCTAATTCAACATAAATCCAAACCATATAGAGGCTTGCTCATTTAGGCATTTTAGAGGATGAATCTGACCAATCAAAGGTTCAGATTCCTCACTCTAATGCCCTTTTTAATTATATATTTTATACCCTTTAAAAAAAGATAAACTTCAGCCAACCATACTAATGTTTGTGCACTACTAAGGGGTGAATTTGACTATTAAGAAGTCATATTCATCTACCCTAATGCCAATATCCTAAACCATCTAGAGACTTTCTTGTTGAATCTCTTTATTGACCAAAGAGACCCAATTGAAAGCATATTTTTTGCACACTTATAGAGAGAACCTGACCATAGAAGAGGTCAGATTCAACATCCAAGTGCAGATTATTCCACTAATGGACTAACATAAAACTGATATCCCATGATACTCAATACATTCTTAACTAACTTAAAATCAAAACAGAATAATCTTAAGGATTTAGATATTACAACATATATTCAGATTCCTTAACATCTTATCAACTAAATATTACTTCAGATTCATAGACCAAGAACAAAGAAGAAGATTCAGCCTTGACATAATCTCAAAAAAAAAAAAAAGAATCAAACATTTAGCATCAAACTAACAACAAATTATGAGTATAACAATTTCATTTAAGTTCATTGTTACATACCTCTTTTCGAAGAGAAAATAACAAAGATCCTGACAAAATAAAGGTCAGGTAGACAGTAAAACAGCTAAGAAGAGATAGATTCAGCAGCAATGTAAGCAGCACAAACCAGAAACCCAGCAACAAACCAGAAACTAACCCCAGCTCCATAACCCAAACCAGAGGAATTTCAGAAAAATCAGAAGCAAATCAAAGAAGACCACCAACTGAGAAGGCCCACAGAAAACCTTCAAGAGTTCTTGAGAAAACAGATTTCTTTCTACTGATTTGTTTTGGACATTTTTAATAAAGAACTGTTCTGATTTTTTTTGTTTCCAGTGTTCAGTAAAAAAAATAGTTTTAGAGTGTAGAGTGAATTTTTAGAGTGTAAAAAAAATCCCCTCTAGCCTAAAAGGAAGGGGGTCTGTTTATAGAATATTTGGGAATGGGGTGTTCTATGGTATATTCCCATTTCAAAAGCTGAAATAGTACATAGGGCAGCTGTCACCCTTATCCTTTGGGACAGTTCCCCTGTTCTAGAAACTTCCAGCCCATGAAATGACCTAAATAACCCTTAAAAACTGATTTTTTAACCTAAAATACCTAATATACCCCTTGAAATCTCTGAAATTACCATTAGGTAACCAGGGTTAAACTTGCTTGGGTTATTGTTCAACTATAGTTAACTAACACTAGTTAGGTCCCATAGGTGACTACTAGTTGTTCTTTAACCAAGGTTAGGTTAGCTAATTAAAGGTTAAATGATTAAATGCCTAAAGTTATTTTTCATACAAATTATCCATGTTTAAGTTAATTAAATAAAGTAGGTCAATCAATTTAATTCCTTAATTTAAACT
Source organism: Nicotiana knightiana (assembly GCA_005239525.1). Taxonomy (NCBI): domain Eukaryota; kingdom Viridiplantae; phylum Streptophyta; class Magnoliopsida; order Solanales; family Solanaceae; genus Nicotiana; species Nicotiana knightiana. The sequence goes on along the minus strand of MDKJ01250094.1, from coordinate 27,831 downwards.
AAACTGACTTAGTTAAGTAATTCAAATTGGTTACCTAAAATTAGAGACTTAACCAATTATTAAGCCCAGATTAACTAATTTATTTTAACTAATTAATCCTAAGCTAATTATCGTTGGACATATTTTTAGTTAACTATTTAAGAGGTTAGCTAAGTTAACTTCTAGGTAGAGGTAGTTGAAATTATTTAAAGGTGAAATTATTTTGAACATAGTTAACTCAAATGCACAAGTGGTCCTAACTAGTTTGCCATAGATCAATTGATAGAAACAACTAGGTTGTTAGACTTGATTAATTAAGAGGCTTAATCCCTAATGATTCTAAACTGGTTTAAGAGTTTGATTAGGTGTTGGCTAATTATTAAGCCTAGGTTAAATGATTTGTTTTAGTCAGTTAATCCCAGACTAATTATCTTGGGCAAGATTTCAAGACTTACCAATTAATAAAAATGGTTAGTTTATTAGACTGCTTCTTGATCTTAGTTAATTATATTAGTAACTAAACTCTTAATGAAGTTAGGATCCTAATAACTAATAAAATAATCTAGGCGAATGATTAATCTTCAGACTACACTACAATCAACAGACGAGTTGAGGTAATTATCTAATCAGGCTTTGAAAGTAATTCAGCAATAGACTAAACATCAGAAAACAAGTCAGGGAATCAACTAATCTGGGATAGGGTAGTATACTTAGGGGAAAATAGTGAAGAAAAACACGAATCAACAAAACTAACTGCTCGTAATCAAATTTAACTGAGAAAACAGGCAAGAAGACCTATTTAATCGATGATTAACAAATAATCCTTGTCATCAATTGACAAAAACAATTAAACCTAAACATAGCTACCACATAATCAGAGCATGCATTTAATGACTAAACTAAAATGAAAACAGCGACCTAAAGCATGAACAAAACAGCGATACACATATATGACCCTATTTGATGAGTTAATTCTGAGAAGTTAAATAAATAAAAGAAGTGACATATACAAAAGAGTAACATGAGAACAAAGACTAAACAACAATGATTTTAATTATAAAAGGAAACAAAAACCCAAAAACAAAGAACAACAGATAGGAAAAGGGAAGGGGGAGGGGATACCAGTGGGTGTTTGGCCGGATTCCGGCAAGGTTTGGAAATAACCTAAACCAACATGAATCGATAGCTCTCAGCAAGGGCTATCAACTCATGTAAGTGAGAGTTATTGACAGTCTTCAAGTCGACAGGGTTGGTCTTTAGGGTTTTATGGATCTCTGATCTGAGATCGGTCGATTATGGGAGAGTTTTTGGGAAAATTGGTTGTGGAATGGGATTAAGGGGGAGGAGAAGGTTATAGGGTGAGAGTTTGGGGTTGTTTGGAGGTCGTCCGCCATCGGTAGGCGATTTTCGGTGGGCGGAGCAAGGTGGGAATCCTAGGCGGCTAGGGTTTTTTTAGAGAGAAGAGAGAGAGACGGACGATGGGGTCTCTAAGGTGGGTGTAATACTTTGCAAATGAGGGGGTAGGGTTTGGTTAGGGCATATATATGTTTACTGAGGATCATTTTTCAGCCGTTGGATCTGGGGAGATCAACGGATGAGATCTTTGGAGTTATTAAAACGGGGTCGTTTTGGAGGGGCTGGGGTCTGGCCGGGTTTGGTTCATTTGGGCCTGGGTCGTTTGAGTGTTGGGAGATGTGAGTTTTGGGCCTGGGCAGATCTAGCCCAGGTCCGACTTTTAACCCATTTTTAGAATGTAAACTCAATTAATTAATTAAATTAAGACTAAACATGTAATAATTAATTTTAGACTAGTTTTATCTAATTAATTAATCAAGAGTCATATGGTTTTAATTACTCCTAATCAATTAAAGGACAAACTTGACAATTTTGTTAAAAGAGCTAATTAAATCAAGAAATTAAACATTAATCGACTTTATATCAAATAATTATATTTATTTAGATGTTAACTAAAGTTATGTGCTTAATCAAGCCATTTTAAATTATTTATGTATTTAAATGACGGATTATGGATATATAATGTAAAAAAAATAAATTTGCAAATATTAATAATTCAATAAAAATCTGTAAAACTAAGTAATTTAGTGAGATTTATAGGATTATATGATAGGCAAAAAATCACGTGCTCACAACTGCCCCTCTTTGTTTGGAAACACGAAGAGTTTTCGGACAAAGACAAAGTGAGCGACCATAAACGACTTTACCCATTCGTATGTTCCATTGTGAAGCGTTTTTGAAAGGTTTGACCGAACCCTGCTCCAAAGGTTGCCTACATATCCTAGGCTATAAAGGAATCAGGTCAGTGTAGTTCTGGAAGTTTTGGTAGCTGGGACTACCGAGTAACTGTGGTTTCACTGCGGTTGCTGCTGTTACTTCTGGATCTCCTTATTACACCCAAGTACAAAACAAAGGACTAACTAAAACCTATCAGCTGCTAAATTACAAGATTCCTATATAGGACTAGGTCTTGAGTCTTGATCTTTTGCTGACTCTAACCTGGATCCTGATGCTTGTTTGTCGCAGGTGCTGGTATTTGTCTTGTCGTTCCTCGGATCAAAGCGGGATATACTGGACGGATGACTTCAATCTCGTCCTGAATAGTCTACATCCTCCCCGTTTGTGCACTTTTGGATTCAATCTTCTCTTTCTTCTTTTTGTTTTGTCATTTTGGATCGAAACTTCTTCTTTTGGTCGTCTCGAGTTCCAATGTTCTAGAAACATAATCTGCACGAGATCAAAACAAACAACGAAATTTTCTGCCCCAGCTTTCACTAGGAAAGTTTCGTGAGTTATTGTAATAAAATCTGTGCTATTTTATTTTTGAAAGCAATAAAAGGCCGGGAACTGTGTACCCGGAGTGAATGCAGACTAGGGGTGGATACACTGGGTTATGCCAATGTCTGGAGATGATCAACATGTTATGCTGTTGTCAGGAAGATCTCCAGGTTATGCCAGTTTCTGGGGAGGTCAACAGGTTATGCTGTTGCCTGGGGAAAAGAGATCACTGGGGGTTACACTGGTGTCTGGAGAAGAAGAGATCTTCGGTTACGCTGGTGTTTGGAAGGGTCCACAGGTCATGTTGTTTCCTGAAAATAGAGATCACTGGGTTATGCCAGTGTCTGAAGATGATCAACAGGTTATGCTGTTGTCAGGAAGAACGCCAGGTTATGCCGGGGCCTGGAAAGGTCAACAGGTTATGCTGTTGCCTGAAATAGAGATCACTGGGTTATGCCAGTGTCTGAAGATGATCAACAGGTTATGCTGTTGTCAGGAAGAACGCCAGGTTATGCCGGGGCCTGGAAAGGTCAACAGGTTATGCTATTTCCTGAAATAGAGGTCACTGGGTTATGCTAGTGTCTGAAGATGATCAACATGTTATGCTGTTGTGAGGAAGATCGCTAGGTTATGCCGGTGTCTGGGGCGGTCAACAGGTTATGTTGTTGCCTGGGGAAAAGAGGTCACTGGGGTTATTCCAGTGTCTGAAGATGATTAACAGGTTATGCTGTTGTCAGGAAGAATGCCAGGTTATGCCGGTGTCTGGGGAGGTCAACAGGTTATGTTGTTGCCTGGGGAAAAGAGGTCACTGGGGTTACGCCAGTGTCTGAAGATGATCAACAGGTTATGCTGTCGTCAGAAGGATCACCAGGTTATGCCGGTGTCTGAAGGATCACTAGGTTATGCAAGTGTCTAAAAATGATCAACGAGTTATGCCGTTGTTAGGAAAAGAAGAGATCACCAGGTTATGCCAGTGTCTGGAAAGGTCAACAGGTTATGCCATTGCCCGGGCCAGTGTCTGAAAATGATCAACAGGTTATGCTGTTGTCAGGAGAGAAAAGATCACCAGGTTATGCTGGTGTCTGCTAGGGAGTGGGACCCTATGTTGGCATCGACTGAGGACTGGGATATCCTTGGTTGGAAAATATTTGGCTAGGGATTGAGGACCCTATGCTACTCTAGGGTTGCATCATATTCAACTTCATTTCTTCTTTTTTATATATATATGCGGGAAAAGATTTTTTGAGGAAACTTCCCTTTCTTTGGAGTCAATGTTGCAGAGCTCCTTCTAGCTTTTGTGCAATTCCTTTTGATTGCACCTGCTTTTTGCATGGTTGCTTTTGCACCTGTTTCCTATTTTCGAACAAAGAACAATTTGTTAATTTGAAACGGTGGTTGGTTTTGCGGCCTTGATTTTCAACTGCTTGATCTCAATTCTTATGATGAATATCTCAACCACTTGCTTGCTTGTTTGCTTGCTGGGGATTGGGTTTAATCTCTAATCCCGAGGACCTTGGCTTCCTAGATTTTACCATGGCGATCGATCACGGGGGACCCAACATTTTATTTTTTGCCTTTGTAGGCTTTTCACTTGCTTTTCTTTTGGATTTCCAGAGTATCAGGGGGGAGTTTTGGCCTTTTAAATTCTGCTGCAATGTTTAGTCGTGTGGGACTTAACCTTTCCAACTTTATTTCGCCTTTATTGGCTTTTCACTCCTGACTTTTCTTCTAATTGTAACTTTAAGTTACTAGGAATACTTAGGCTTTTCAAACCTTGCCAAGATGGTTAGCCACGCGAGGTTCAACCTTTCAACTTTATTCGCATTTATACGCACTTCAATTTGATTTTCTCCTTTCAAGGTTTTGAGTTTGAATCATCGGCCATTGTGGCCAGTCGGGATCAACTCGATGCCCTTGACGAGGCTGGGTGCCTTTATCATATCGACTCGTGTCAAATGAGAGCCCTGTAAATCAGTCTTGCCATCTTTTCATTGCTATAATTTCGGGATAGAGTTAGACCGAAAGGGATTCAAAAGAAAACTAAACGAAAGAATGGACAACGAATTTAAACAAGAGGTGTCCCTTTCGGGGAAAGGAAAAAAGGACTTATTTGGAGTGCATGCGGACTTCAATGAACTTGACATGCCCTTTGAACTGGATGCCTGATCCGTGTAAACCATCAGACTCTAAGAAATTCATCACAACTATCACCTCGAGATTGAGAAACCTTGCCCCGGACTGTGTCTATATCAGTTATCCATGATCCTTTTCGATTAGTGGCGCCCTTTGCGGGTTTTCACCGACTAAACTCTCTCATTTCTCTTCTTACCGTCGCCTTGTAGTGCTCTTTGCGAGTTTTCACTAACAAGACTCTCTCATTTTCAATTTCTCTACTCACCGTCGCCTTACAGTGCTCTTTGCCAATTTTCACTAACAAGACTCTCTCATTTTCAATTTCTCTACTCACTGTCGCCTTATAGTGCCCGTGTGGGTTTTTACCGATAAGACTCTCTCATTTTAATTTTTCTCATTGCTTATATCCGCTCCGAACAACTGTATCCTTCAATTTTGGACATCCTTGCCGATTGATCGGAAGGACTTGAATAGGGTTTTGGTGCAAAGAAATTGTATTGAATTACAACTTTGGAACCCCTCCGGTGACACATTGCCGAATCTTAACACTTGCTCCATCTTAAACTCTTGGTGAAATGTGGATCTTTATTTTGGTGTGACTGAACCCCAGGGAAAGGCTGGCTACGTATCCTTTCGGAATCAAGTCTAACGTAGTTCAGGTAACTTTTGTTGTTGTTTTCCTTTTTTTTTCAACATTTCTTTTTTCTCCAATAACATTTTCGGGTTCCAAAGAGGGTAATCCAAGAAGAGTAACCGGCTCAAAGGGCTTGCAAAAGGGTTAATGTTGTTTGGGTAGCAAGAATGAAAGCCTTCGTCATCCCAACCGGAGAACACTTGCAAATATATAGAGGATCAAACATAGTACCTTTTGATGGCATCTGCATTGACAGCCATTTCCGGGTCATTTCCTTTGATGTCCCCCAGGTATAATGCTCCTTTTGGTAGCAATTTCCTTATGATGTATGGACCTTTCCAGTTTGGGGCGAATTTTCCTTTCGCTTCTTCGTGGTGTGGGAGGATACGTCTTAAAACGAGTTGCCCTACCTCGAAGTTCCTAGGTCACACTTTCTTGTTGTAAGCGCGGGCCATTCTTTGCTGGTATAATTGTCCGTGGCACACTGCGGCCATTCTTTTCTCATCAATAAGAGTTAATTGCTCCAGTCGGGTCTTGACCCACACATTGTCTTCAATTTCTTCTTCGACAATAACCCGATGGGAAGGAATTTCGACTTCAACGGGTATTACGGCTTCAGTTCCATAAACCAATAGGTAGGGGTAGCTCCAACCGATGTACGCACGGTCGTGCGATATGCCAACAATGCGAAAGGCAACTTTTCATGCCATTGTCTGGATGTTTGAATCATTTTCCTGAGAATTTTCTTGATGTTTTTGTTTGCTTCTTCAACGGCGCCATTTGCTTTGGGCCGGTAAGGAGTAGAGTTGCGGTGTGTTATTTGTAACTGTTCACATAGCTCCCTCATCAAGTTACTGTTTAGATTCACGGTGTTGTCGGTAATGATATTTTTTGGGATACCAAAATGACAGATGATATTAGCATGCACGAAATCCACCACCACCTTCTTAGTGAAAGCTTTGAACGTGACTGCCTCGACCAATTTCGTGAAATAGTCGATAGCAACCAAAATGAATATGTGCCCGGTTGAGGCACTTGGCTCGATTGACCCAATGACATCCATTCCCCAAGCAACAAATGGCCAGGGTGCCGACATAGGATGCAGTTCTGATGGTGGTGCATGGATTAGGTCGCCATGTATTTGACACTTATGTCACTTCCAGACGAAACTGAAACAATCTTTCTCCATGGTCACCCAATAATATCCGGCCCGCAAGATTTTCTTTGCGAGGACGTACCCATTTATGTGGGGGCCGCATACTCCTGAGTGGACATCACCCATGATCTTTTCGGCTTCTTTGGCGTCTACACATCTTAACAGATTTAGATCGGGAATCCTTTTATATAGTACTTCCCCACTTAGGTAGAAACTGCTGGCGAGCCTTCGGATGGTTCTCTTTTGGTCTCCGTTGGCCTGATCGGGATATTCTTGTCTTCAAAAATATTTTAATATCATGATACCATGGTTGGACATCGGACTCTACTTCGACCGTGTTGCAGTAACCATGTCTTTCCTTGATTTGGATCTCCAATAGGTCTATGCGAACATTACCTGGATAAGGCAGCATTGCAGCTAGGGTGGCCAGCGCATCGGCTAACTCATTGTGGAACCAAGGGATATATCTGAACTCGACGGCTTTGAATCGCTTACTAAGATTCTCCACATGCTGTCTGTAGGGAAGGAGTTTAACATCTCGAGTTTCCCACTCTCCCTGAGCCTGCTTAATGATCAAATCGGAGTCCCCCATGATCAACAACTCTTCTCCATCCATGTCAATGGCCATGTTCATGCCCATTATATAAGCTTCATATTCAGCAGTATTGTTTGTGCAGAAGAAATGGAGGTGGGCCGTGGCTGGGTAGTGTTGTCCTGTGGGTGAAATCAAGATTGCCCTTATCCCATACCTTTTGCATTGGCTGCCCCGTCGAAGAACATTTTCCAGGTGTCAGTGCCTTCCGAGATTACTTCGACGAAATTAATTTCTTCATCCGGAAAATAAGTGCTCAAGGGCTGGTACTCATCATCTACCGGATTTTCAGCTAGATGATCGGCCAATGCTTGAGCTTTCATAGTTGTGCGAGTTACATAGACAATATCGAATTATGTGAGCAAGATTTTCCATTTTGCTAATCTCCCGGTAGGCATTACCTTTTGGAATATGTACTTCAAAGGATCCAGCCTCGTGATGAGTAGGTGGTATAAGCCATCAGATAATGTCTGAGCTTCTGAGCAACCCAAGTTAGAGCGCAGCAAGTCCTTTCTAACTGATAATACTTGGCCTCGTAGTTTGTGAACTTCTTACTTAAGTAATGAATGGCCTGCTCTTTCTTCCCGGTTGCATCGTGTTGCCCGAGAACACACCCAAAGGAATTTTCTAGCACCGTCAGGTATAGGAACAAAGGTCTCCCTGGTTCTGGTGGGACTAACACTGGAGGATTTGACAGATATTCTTTGATCTTGTCAAAATCATCCTGGCACTCGTCTGTCCATTTGATGGACGCATATTTTTTCAATAGCTTGAATATAGGCTCGCATGTGGAGGTCAACTGAGCGATGAACCTGCTGATGTAATTCAACCTACCCAATAGACTCATGACTTCCTTCTTGGTTCTTGGGGGTGAGAGATCCCGGATAGATTTTATCTTTGTTGGATCCAGCTCAATGCCCCGTCGCCTGACTATAAATCCTAGTAATTTTCCGGATGGAACTCCGAAAGCGCATTTGGGTGGGTTCAATTTCAAATTATATCTGTGCAGGCGTTTGAAGAATTTCCTCAAATGCTGCACATGGTCACTTTGGGTTCTGGACTTAATGATCACATCATCCACGTACACCTCAATCTCCTGATGCATCATGTCGTGAAATATGGAGGTCATGTCCCTCATATAAGTCGCCCCAACATTCTTTAAACCAAACGGCATGACCCGGTAATAGTACGTTCCCCAGGGTGTAGTGAATGATGTCTTTTCTGCATCCTCTTCATCCATCAACACCTGGTGATATCCGGCATAGAAATCGACAAAAGACTGTACCTCGTATTTGGCATAATTGTCGACTAGGATGTGTATGTTCGGTAGTGGAAAATTATCTTTGGGACTGGCTTTATTCAGATCCCGGTAATCGACACATACTCGGACCTTTCCGTCATTTTAGGCACCAGAACCACATTGGCCAGCCAGGTGGTGTATTGGACCACTCGGATTACTCCAGCCTTTAGTTGTTTAGTGACCTCTTCTTTCATCTTGTCACTCATGTCTGTTTTAAATTTCCTCTGCTTTTGTTGGACAGGTGGATGACCGGGGTAGGTTGGCAATTTGTGTACCACCAAGTCCATACTTAGTCCGGGCATTTTGTCATAGGACCAAGCAAATACGCCTTTGAATTCAAATAGGAGTTGAATCAAGGCGTCTCTAGTCTTTTCATCCGTGTTGACACTTATCATGGTTTCTTGAATCTCTTCCTCATTGCCCAAGTTAACGGGTTCCATTTCGTTTAAGTTTGGCTTAAGCTTATTCTCAAACTGTTCCAATTCTCGATTTATTCCCCTAAAAGCTTCTTCTTCGTCATATTCCAGTTCTTGATTCGTTATTTCAAGGTTTGATGACGTATTAAGATTAGCACGAAGTCCGCAAGCATGTCATGTTTTTAAAAGCCGCATTATTAGGACTGAAAAAATAAGATAAGTAAAATATCAAAAAGAATAGTAGACGATGAAATTTTGATTTCATTTCATTGAATTTGAACATAGGAGGGTTTACATCGAAATTTAAAGGCAAGAATTTAAAAACTTGAGTTACACCCTGAAATAACTCATAGTGCAGAAAGGATGGCAAAAGCTGAACTACCGGGACTCCCAAAGGACGGGGAATGGAGTAGCCTCCCAGTTTTACAACTTGGCATCAGGCCCCATATACTGTACTTCGGCAGTGCTGGAGACCTCTCTTGGTTGGACCATATGGGCCTCATACAACATTTGCCTCATTGCTCCGCATATTTCTTCGGTCATGAAAACCTCTTCCTCTTCCTCCACGTATTTTGGCTTGACAAATGATGCGATGATATGTGGGATCAGATGAGGCAATACCCAACCATTTTTCTTGCGTTGGTCAGCTCATTGTTCATCGTCGGGGGTAGCTTGAAACCTTATGCCAAATAACTTTTTATTGGTAGGCAAAGTGACGGGTTCGTTAATGCCTTGAAAGGACACCCCAAGCCATTTTCCAGGTGTGTACCCATGTTTGATCATGTCGTTGGCGACCATAATTGACGCGTTTGATAGGAAGGGTTGAGGGCACGAGGTTCCTTCCTCCTGCTGGTCCACAACCACAATCTCGAAAGCCTGGTAGACTATGTGCTCGCTGCCCTCTCTTGCTTCCAAGCATGAGACTAATGGGTCCTTGTAAATAGATTGCTCGTCTTCCCAATGGACCACGATTTCCTGGTCCTCATATTCGAACTTAACCATCTGGTGGAGAGTATATGGCACTGCCCCTGCCGCATGGATCCAAGGCCTTCCCAGGAGATAATTGTATGAAGATCCATATCCATGAACTGGAATGTCACTTCCAAATCTACAGGGCCGATTGTCAAGACCAAATCAATCTCCCCGATCGTGTCTCTCTTGATACCATCGAATGCACGGACGCACACATTGTTGGGCCTGATTCTCTCAGTTCCGATCTCCATCCTTTTTAAGGTCGATAGAGGGAAAATGTCAACCCCAGATCCACCGTCCATCATAACTCTCTTCACGTAGTAACCTTCACATTTAACAGTTAGGTAGAGAGCTTTGTTGTGGGTGGTCCCTTCCGAGGGCAAATCACTCTTGCTGAATGAAATCCGATTGAGCTCAAAAAATCATTCTGCCATCCTTTCCATTTGCTCGACTGTGGTGTCGGTCGGAAAGTGGGTTCGTTGAGGGTTTTGATCAGGATCTTCTGATGCTCGCTTGAATTTACCAGCAAGGATAGAAGCGAGACCTGGGTGGGGGACTTTCTGAGCTCCTCGATTATGGCGTATTCAGAGGTTTTCATATTCTTGAAGAATTCTTCTGCCTCTCCGGCACTGATCGGCCTTTTGGGCGGAAAGCGTTTCAGCTTGCTTTTGTTTAGCTCTTTCGAGTCGAGGTATTTCTCTGAAGAGTTTATATCATCTGTTTCCCCTGTAATCTCTTTCCCTTTGTATGTCACCAACGTCCTGTGGTAATTCCATGGGACGACAGTAGTATTCTTCATGGGAGTTTGCGACGCGCGGCTAATAACCACAGGCTCATTCAGCCTGGGTGAAATTATTTTCCCCCGTGCCGCATACGTCCCCTTCGAGACATACATTTTTGGGCCATTCATTATTGCCTTGTTGAATTGTAACCTTAGGGCATCCCTTATTTGTTCCAGTCTCAGCCTTTTCCGTGACCTGGGGGACGGGGTTACTCTTTCTCATCTCCTTGACTGGTTTGGGTGCCGCCTTGGGGTTTCTTTCTACATCTGCGATGGCGATGATGGCCTTTAGAGCTGGATCGAAATCCTGGTCCTCGCAAATCATGTCGATGACGGGCCCATGATTGTGAGCGAGTAGCGGATTGTTCGTCACATTGGGAGCTTCTTCGTCCCTTAAAACCACTTTCTTTTATTCTATAAGGCTTTCCACGACCCTTTTGAGGGTCCAGCAATCCTCCGTGTCGTGCCCTTCTGCTCTGGAATGGTAAGCACAACTGGTACCCCGTCTATATGATGGTGATTGGGGATTTTTCCCGTTTGGAGGTACGGGTTGCAGGAGTCCCATCTGGACCAACTTTGGGAAGAGGCTGGAATACGGCTCTCCGATGGGAGTGAAATTAAGTCTCCTTGGTGGTTCTCGGGGATAGGCATTGTACGGGTAGCTGTTTTGAGGAGGGCTTGATTATATGGAGCTAGAGGGACGATGGTTATTTTTTGGGGGTGGATTTCTATTCTGATTGTATTGTTGTTGCGGCTTGGGATGTGGCTGAACGTTCATTACCGCATAGAGAAAAGGGGGCGAAGCATAAGCTGCATCTTGATGAGGATAGTAATGTTGGGAAGCTTTGGGAAATGGGCGTGGGTATTGTCGAGGCTTCCTGACATCAGAAACCGTCATGGTCCCTTCTTCTTTCTTTTTCCTGTTGGGTGCAACCCCGAATCCACTTTGGATGGCCTGAGAGGTTGCTCTTATGGCACATTGGCTCAGGATACGACCAAATTTTAGACCATTATCCACCATTTCTCCAATTTTAATTGCTTCCGCGAATGGTTTGCCCATGGCGGACATCATATTTTGGAAGTAATCAGCTTCCTGTGCTTGTATAAAAACGTTGACCATTTCAACCTCATCCATCGGAGGTTTGACCCTGGAGTCTTGCTCGCGCCATTTGATGGAGTACTCTCTGAAACTCTCTGAGGGTTTCTTTTTGAGATTAGATAAAGAGTTCCTATCGGAAGCTATGTCCACATTGTATTGGAATTGTCGGACAAAGTCCCGTGCCAAGTCATCCCATATGTGCCAGCGGGATATATCCTGGTCCATGTACCATTCTGATGCAATCCCCGTCAAGCTTTCTCCAAAATATGCCATGAGAAGTTCCTCCTTCCCACCTGCTCCCCTGAGCTGGTTGCAGTACCTTTTTAGATGGGCTATGGGGTCTCCATGTCCATCATATTGTTCAAAATTGGGGGTTTTGAACCCGAGAGGCAGATGGACGTGTGGGAACATGCACAAATCTGCATAGGAGACATTTTTCTACCAACTCAGCCCCTGTATATTTTTGAGGCTCTGTTCAATACTCTTCATTTTTCGAGTTATTTCTTCATTCTCGAAGCTTTTCTTATCTTGTCCCAAAATGAACTCAGGATGAGTTTGTTGGGGATATGCATTAGGAGTAGCATGAGCGGTATCCTGATAGACCGATGGTGTATGGAATGTGAATGTTGGTGGCTCGAAACTTGGCCCGGAGATAGTTGGTGGGGCCGTGGAGGAGATTGGTGGTGTGGTGAAAATGTTGGAAGACACACCAGAAAATGAATCCTGGGGGCGAACCTCAGAAGGCCTTCCGGCAAAGTGAGCTGACATAGTTGGATATCCAAATGGCGTGGCTGGGTAGCTTATGGGGATGTTGGACGTCCCTCCTGCCCTGGGGTTATCTCTGGGAAACACAGGATGGTACTGGGAGATTCCCTACCATTGGACCATGCGTCCCACATTGGCAAGTGACTTTCAGACGTCATTTCTATGCTCCCTTTTGATCTAGTGAAGTAAGGATGGGAAGCCAGGTTATCGCAAAACCAACCACCTAACAATACCTTTAAATCAAACCAACAAAATGTTAGGTTGAAGCATTTATCACATAGGCAATCGCACGTTTGGGGTATGCAATGCACCTGAGCAAATTAAACGCTTTTCTATATGTTTTTTGCAACAATTGTTTATTTCATCCTGGCTTTATTTTTCGGCTTTTCCCTTTTTATCATCCTTACCCTTCTTCTGTTATTGTTTCCGCTCTTTTATTCCTCGCTCGGTTTCTTTTCTTATAGTTATGATCGAATCCTATGTGGATTGCCTACGTATCACGGCGCCGCGTGAATCAGATCATCACGTAGTTCATGCTAAAAAACCCAAAGAAATGCATACATTTTTTTTTCTCTAAAAGCTTCATTCTAAAAATTTCCATTAATTAAATAAAAAATTTTGATTACAGAAAACTTGGAGCCCATTTTTGGACTTACAGAGTTTGCAAAATAGACTTGACACATATTTTCTAAAAATATAAAAACTACTATGGACTCAAGACATGACTACGACTAGAAAAGTGAAATACAGACTCGAAAAATATCAAGAATACATTAGTGCTTCCGTTGCTCCAGGGGCCGGTGGGGCATCATTCGGCCTTGCCACGGGCCTGCGTGCTATGTCTTGTCGGAGGCGGTAAAAGTCGTCCATTATCTTGTGGACGAAGATCATAACTGCTGAGAAGAAAGTGGTCCGAGTCATATCTTCGCATTCCTGACATCTGGTGACGATGTAGTCAGCTATCTCTTGGACCCTTCGCCTGATAATACCCTTCTCTTGAAGCAGGCGCCCGATTTGTTGGGATCTCGCCTCTAAAGTTTGGGCATCTTTGTGACTCTGTTCTTGCCATTGTTGCAACTCTTTTTCTAACCGGGCCATCATGGCATAGCACTGTTCCCTCTCTGTTTAAAATTTTTTTGCCTGTTTGGCCATTTCGTTCTCAAGGGCGGCCAAGCCCAGGACTTCCTGGTCATATTTCCTTTTTAGTCTCTGGACAAACCCTGTTCTTTCTTCTGCACTTCTTGTTAATCTTTCCCGAACTTCAGCCAGTTCTTCTTCAGCTTTGTCTAAATCATTCCCATAGCTAAATACATTATGCCTCAGGCTGTTGATAAGCCTTTCACCAGCCCTGCTTCTCTCTGGGTTCTCAGCAGCTGTTTTCAGTTCCTGTATCTGGGCCCGGAGGACTTCATTTTCTTGGGATAATCTATTTTTCTCCCCTTCAATTGAGGCAGTATGTAGAATGTTTTCGAACTTGATTTCCCTGACCTAGGCCTCCAACTTGCTTATGGTGGCTCGGTAGCTGTTCTTTTTTTCTAACCAAGCCCAATGCTCTTGAGTTTGCTCGGTGAATTGTTGTACGTGGGGTCTCTTTGCGGGTCGTTCTTGCTCTTGATGCTCCCTACCTCTTACGCCGTACCAAGAGATGTAGGCGAGCTCCACTTCCCCTTTGGATAAGTCTCTCACTCGAGTTTGAGGTTCTAAAAACCTGCACTCGTTACAGATTTGACGGACCCTGCCTTTAGAAAATGCAGCTCTTGGGCATAACTCAATGGCTTGTTGGTTTAAATCCTCGTCACGGGGAACACCCTGTTGCCTCCCCAACTGGCGTAAGACCCGGTGCGGGGCATATGGTTGAATGCTTCGCAGGCCCATTAATAGGAGATAGAAAACCTCAGCAGACATATTGATAACCTCGCTGAGAGGGAGCCACCCGAACGTCCACTCGATTTGGTTGGCAGTCAGTGAGCTCAAGTATGAGTGCCAGGCTTCCGTGCCTTCAGGAAATTGGTGGCCTTTTACCCGAGTACTATGTTCCTCGATGCAGTTCAAACCGGTTAAACCGTAGTTCATGTAGCCTGGGCGGTGACAGAGGTGCTCGATCAGCCAGATTTGTAGGAGCAGGTTGCACCCCTCAAAGAATTTTCCCCCAGATTGGCAAACTGTCAGAGCACGGTAAATCTCGGCTAAGACCATCGGTATAAGTGTGCCATTGGACTTTTTCATCATGAAGTCTGCTATTCCCACAAGTCCGATGTCTATGCATCCGTCACTTCTTGGGCAGATCAAGGTGCCCAAGAATGCTACCACAAAAGCTAGCCCCCGGCGGGCTTCCCATTTAGCCTGATCTTTGTGAGTTAGACCAGTGTTGTTAGCCTCATAACCCTGGGGATCTCCATAACGTCTGTAAAGAAAATAGAAAGTGCAGAAACCTTCGGACAAGTGTGGGTCTTGGACGTCCCGGCTAATGTTCAACAGATCCAAAAACTTGTGGGGAGTCACCGCCCTGGGTGCCACTGGGTACCGAGTCTGAGATTGTCATTCAGACCAGCATACCCTGCTATTTCCTCTAGCATGGACGTCAATTCAAAGTCTGAAAAGTGGAATACGTTGTGGGCAGGATCCCAAAATGGTACTAGAGCCTCGACGATGTCCAACCTCGGCTTGATCCTTAAAAGGTCAGTAAGTCCCCCTAAAGCTTTCATAACCGACTTTCTACTGGTTTCCCCCAAGTTGTTCCACCACATATAGAGTCCTAGAGGGATTTCCTCGACTGCCCTGAAGGGGGTGTTTTCAACTGTATTCATCCTGCACATTCGTTTTTTATTAAAACCACGGAATTTTTTTTGAAAAGTGTCATTTTGACGAAGGGTTTTGTAATAAAGATAAATGGACCACCTTTGCGAATACGGCCATTTGAGGTTGTGTTCATGAATTGGGTCGAAATTTAAAGACAAAACACAGGCGGCCACTTTTGCAAAACGACCTTCCGGCACCCCACTTGGGCGATCAGGCTATAATGGCGCCACCTAATTTTATTTAGGGCTATATCCTTTTGATTTTGAAAAATGGAGTTGGACCTGATGAGGGTTGCCTACGTATCCCACACCCGTGAGAATCAAACAAAGCGTAGTTCGGGAAAATCCTGACTGATTAAAAATATACACCCACTCATTTTGTTTTATATGTATTTTTCAGAAATTTTTGCAGAGTTTCAGATAAATACGAGGATTTTCAAAACAAGGTGAATTCTCTATTCTACCTCACTCTTGGTTTTCTGTTCATTTTTTGGTTTAGCCGGTCAATACACAAGCTGAGACAAATAAATGCACACGTAGCAAGTAAGATGCATCAGGGTAGTCTTTCATTACGGGTACACCTGTCCTAGACGGACTCAATCCCTATGTTGAGCCCCTTAAGTCGAATGTGCGTGATGCAAATAAGCGTCCTACTAGGGATCCGACATGAGGTGTTGTTATTCTAGGTTTAAACCTGGGGTGTTGTTCTAGACTAGGCTTACCCGAGCGGATAGTTCGAGCAGAGGTCCGGGCAGCGTACCAGGAATACAGAAGCTTCACCGGCTTTGCAACTTATCCGTACCTCGTTCTAAAATTTGGATATGACTCTAATAGAAAAGAAGTCACACGAAGTGCACACTTCCCAGATGATTTAGAAGACTCAGAGAGAAAAGGGTTTCGTCACAATTTTATATACATTTCAGATAATATCAAAGCGGTGAAAACGACATTTAGCGCATTAGGTTCAAACATGTAAAATCAGATAATAAATCCAAATATAACAGTTATTCTAAGCTCGAATTCTGAACCCTGAACTAGAGATTCTGGGTTCGGTACCTAGCAGAGTCTCCAGAGCTGTCAGACCTCCTTCTTCCCTACCTCCGGATTAATGAAGGGTAATAAGGGAGTTTTTCCAATTAAAGTGACGTTATTCAGATTTGGGATTTATTTATTTATTTCAGAGTCGCCACCTCAATTTTTGACGATGCTCCGGGACACCGTGTTATTTAAAAATCCCAAACCGAGGAAATTTTGACTCTGTTTTAATTTGTCTGCGACCAGAAATCCGAGTAAGGAATTCTGTTAACCCGGGAGAAGGTGTTAGGCATTCCCGAGTTCTGTGGTTCTAGCACGGTCACTTAACTATTAATATTTGGCCTAATTATCTAATTATTTACATATTTTGAACCTATTGTGCTTTTTAGCCTTTTGCACTTTTTAGCCGCTTTTAATATTTATGGATTTATCTTGAAACAAGTCACGATGGCGTGCACTTGTTTTTTTTGGACATATTGTAATTATGCCACATAAAATGCACCTGTAATTGCAACACGCTATTTTAATATAATTTGAAGTTGAAGACGGGGACATGAGTTCTCGCACCCGAGTGTAGATTACGTAGTCGGGACTATGGTCGTGACGGTTTTATAGTGCCTATTTGAGGCGATGTTTGATTATTCTTGATGTTTTCTATTTGAAGGAACAATTTAGTTTTAAGATCATTTAGGACGTTTATGGATTTATCTTGGACAAGTCACGATGGCGTGACACTTGTTGTTTTTGAACACATGGTAATCACGTCACATGAAATGCACTCGTGGTTGCTATATGCGTTTTATTAGTTGTTTGGAGTGAGGGTCGGGAGCATGAGTTGCCACTCCCGAGTGTAGGTTAAGGTAATTTGAGGTAATACTCGATTTTTGTCAAGTTTCAAAGTAAAGGTGTTCATTCTACCTAAGGATTACCTAAAATGATGTTCAATAGCCTAAAGATAACATGTTTTGGGTTATCGCCTTGTTTAATCCCCAAATTGTATCAGTTTAGTGCCATCCTAATTAGGTTATTTGGACATGATTCGAAAAAACAGTAAGAACAAACATATAACACATCTCACATCTATATGGTAAGAAATAAGGCAAATTTTGAATTGTGAATATAAGGTTACATGTACAATTCTTTATCGTTTGATCTACTCCTATATACTAAACAAGAGTATTTATACACTGCTCATGGATCTGACATGGAATTTTGTCTTAAATTTTGTGACAGAACAAGCCTAAAAAAATGAATTAAACTATGGTTGCTTTTATTTAGAGCGCACAGTTTAGAAAAGATCCAGATTTCACATTCTACCTTTTTGATAATCGATTTGAAAACCCATTTGTGTTCAGTAGTGAGAAATTTACAGCGGATTTCGTGAATGAAAACACTTCTCATGCTAATTGACAACAGAAGAGAAAAAGGACTGGTTACAGATTGTTTAACACAATTAATGGGTCTAACATTCCAGGCCCCATAGCCTGAAATTCAGACACTACCAGGCTCAATTGGGCCATGTTTACGAGTCTGGCCCAGCTCGGGTGACCTTGGCATGTCTGGACCATAACTACTATAGTAATAAACGTTTCTGAATTAAGAAAAATACAACTGATCATAAATTTTATATAGTTCAGTCCATATTCACAACTGAAAAAGGGCGGAATGTACATAAAAGACTGTAGATATGTTATTACTATTAAATTACTCCTGAATCATAGTAATACTGATTTACTAATAGGAAAAATAAAGGAGGTAAAAACAAAACTAGTTGCTGCTCTTGTGCAAGCCAGCAAAAACAAAATGTCATTCAAAGACTTAAACCTGCATTTTAATTATAAATCCAAAGTTTGAGTACTTGGACAGTATTAACGACAGACCTTTGGGCATTTTGTGAGATGAATCTAGTCACAAAAGGGAGTTAGATTCATCCTTAATGATGCCATAGGAGAACAAAATATGTTCATGCCTTCTTATGGACTGAATCTAACCATAGAAAAGGTTAGATTCAAACCCAGTGATATTACTTTGTTTAGACTCTTTAACAGTCATCTTTGTGTCATGCAACGGATTTCAGCAAGCATTTATTCAAATACTTTGACTACTATGGGCATTTTTGAGGAGTGAATCCGACTATTTTGTTACTTCAGATTTACTTTTCTAAAGCTCCATCTCATTACACAGTTATATCCTTTGAAGGATAATTTTCAGCAAATTGAAACTACTGTTATGCACTATTAATGGGGTGAATTTGACTATTAGAAAGTCAGATTCATCTACCCTAGTGCTAATTCAACATAATTCCAAACCATATAGAGGCTAGCTCATTTAGCAATTTAGAGGATGAATCTGACCAATCAAAGGTTCAGATTCCTCACTCTAATGCCCTTCTTAATTACATATTTTATAGCCTTTAAGAAAAGGTAAACTTCAGCCAACCATACTAATGTTTGTGCACTACTAAGGGGTGAATTAGACTATTAAGAAGTCATTCATCTACCCTAATGCCAATATCCTAAACCATCTAGAGACTTGCTTGTTGAATCTCTTTATGACCAAAGAGACCCAATTGAAAGAATATTTTTTGCACACTTATAGAGAGAACCTGACCATAGAAGAGGTCAGATTCAACATGCAAGTGCAGATTATTTCACTAATGGACTAACATAAAACTGATATCCCATGATAATACATTTTTAACCAACTTAAAATCAAAATAGAATAATCTTAAGGATTTAGATATTACAACATATATTCAGATTCCTTAACATCTTATCAACTAAATAGTACTTCAGATTCATAGACCAAGAACAAAGAAGAAGATTCAGCCTTGACATAATCTCAAAAAGAAAAATAACAAGAATCAAACATTTAGCATCAAACTAACAACAAATTTTGAGTATAACAATTTCATTTAAGTTCATTGTTACATACCTCTTTTCGAAGAGAAAATAACAATGATCCTGACCAAATAAAGGTTAGGCAGACAGTAAAACAACTAAGAAGAGACAGATTCAGTAGCAATGTAAGCAGCACAAACTAGAAACCCAGCAACAAACCAGAAACTAACCCCAGCTCCACAACCCAAACTAGAGGAATTTCAGAAAAATCAGAAGCAAATCAAAGAAGACCACCAACTGAGAAGGCCCACAGAAAACCTTCAAGAGTTCTCAAGAAAACAAATTTCTTTCTACTGATTTGTTTTGGACATTTTGAATAAAGAACTGTTAAAAAAAATAGTTTTAGAGTGTAGAGTGAATTTTCAGAGTGTCCAAAAAAATCCCCTCTAGTCTAAAGGGAAGGGGGTCTATTTATAGAATATTTGGGAATGGGGTGTCCTATGGTATATTCCCATTTCAAAAGCTGAAATAGTACATAGGGCAGCTGTCACCCTTATCCTTTGGGACAGTTCCCCTGTTCTAGAAACTTCCAGCACATGAAATGACCTAAATAACCTTAAAAAATTGATTTCTTAACCTACAATACCTAATATACCCTTTGAAACTACCATTAGGTAACCAAGGTTAAACTTTCTTGGGTTATTGTTCAACTATAGTTAACTAAAAGTAGTTAGGTCCCATAGGTGACTACTAGTTGTTCTTTAACCAAGGTTAGGTTAACTAATTAAAGGTTAAATGATTAAATTCCTAAAGATAGTTTTCATACTAATTATCCATGTTTAAGTTAACTAAATAAATTAGGTCAATCAATTTAATTCCTTAATTTAAAATAAACTGACTTAGTTAAGTAATTCAAATTGGTTACCTAAAATCAGAGGCTTAACCAATTATTAAGCCCAGATTAACTAATTTGTTTTAACTAATTAATCCTAAGCTAATTATCTTTGGACAGATTTTTTAGTTAACTACTTAAGAGGTTAGCTAAGTTAATTTCTAGGTCGAGGGAGTTGAAATTATTTAAAAGGTGAAATTATTTTGAACTTAGTTAACTCAAATGCACAACTGGTCCTAACTAGTTTGCCTTAGATCAATTGATAGAAACAACTAGGTGGGTAGACTTGATTAATTAAGAGGCTTAATCCCTACTGATTCTAAACTGGTTTAAGAGGTTGATTAGGTGTTGGATAATTATTAAGACTAGGTTAAATGATTTGTTTTAGTCAGTTAATCCAAGACTAATTATCTTGGGCAAGATTTCAAGACTTACCAATTAATATAAATGGTTAGTTTATTAGACTGCTTCTTGATCTTAGTTAATTATATTAGTAACTAAACTCTTAATGAACTTAGGAGCCTAATTAACTAATAAAATAATCTAGGCGAATGATTAATCTTCAGACTACACTATAATCAACAGACGAGTTGAGGTAATTATCTATCAGGCTTTGAAAATAATTTAGCAATAGACTAAACATCAGAAAACAAGTCAGGGAATCAACTAATCTGGGATAAGGAAGTATACTTAGGGAAAATAGTGAACAAAAACATGAATCAACTAAGCTAACTGCTCGTAATCAAATTTAACTGAGAAAACAGGCAATAAGACCTATTTAATCGATGATTAACAGATAATCCTAGTCATCAATTGACAAAAACAATTAAACCTAAACATAACTACCACATAATCAGAGCATGCATTTAATGACTAAACAAAAATGAAAATAGTGACCTAAAGCATGAACAAAACAGTGATACACATATATGACCCTATTTGATGAGTTAATTCTGAGAAGTTAATCAATAAAAGAAGTGACATATACGAATGAGTAACATGAGAACAAAGAAAACAACAGTGATTTTAATTAGAAAAGGAAACAAAAACCCAAAAACAAAGAACAACAGATAGGAAAAGGGAAAGGGGAAGGGGAATCCCAGTGGGCATTTGGCCGGATTCCGGCGAGGTTTGGAAATAACCCAAACCTACATGAATCGATAGCTCTCAACAAGGGCTATCAACTCATGTAAGTGAGAGTTATTGACAATCTTCAAGTCGACGGGGTGGGTCTTTAGGGTTTTATGGATCTCAGATCTGAGATCGGTCGATTATGCGTGAGTTTTTGGGAAAACTGGTTGTGGAATGGGATTAAGGGGGAGGAGAAGGTTATAGGGTGAGAGTTTGGGGTTGTTTGGAGGTCGTCCGCCACCTGTAGGCGATTTTCGGTGGGCGAAGCAAGGTGGGAATCCTAGGCGGCTAGGGTTTTTTTAGAGAGAAGAGAGAGAAAGAGAGATGGATGAGGGGGGTCTCTAAGGTGGGTGTAATACTTTGCAAATGAGGGGGTGGGGTTTGGTTAGGGCATATATATGTTTACTGAGGATCCGTTTTCAGCCGTTGGATCTGGGGAGATCAACGACTGAGATCTTTGGAGTTATTAAAACGGGGTCGTTTTGGAGGGGCTGGGGTCTGGCCAGGTTTGGTTCATTTGGGCCTTGGTCGTTTGAGTGTTGGGAGAGGTGATTTTTGGGCCTGGGCAGATCTAGCCCAGGTCCGACTTTTAACCCATTTTTAGAATGTAAACTCAATTAATTAATTAAATTAAGACTAAACATGTAATAATTAATTTTAGACTAGTTTTATCCAATTAATTAATCAAGAGTCATATGGTTTTAATTACTCCTAATCAATTAAAGGACAAACTTCACAATTTTGTTAAAAGAGCTAATTAAATCAAGAAATTAAATATTAATCGACTTTATATCAACTAATTATATTTATTTAGATGTTAATTAAAGTTATGTGCTTAATCAAGCCATTTTAAATTATTTATGTATTTAAATTACGGATTATGGATATATAATGTAAAAAAAATAAATTTGCAAATATTAAAAATTCAATAAAAATTCGTAAAACTAATTAATTTAGTGAGATTTATAGGATTATACGATAGGAAAAAAATCACGTGCTCACAACGTTCACACCAACGAACCCAAATATATAATTAGTTTCAAAATTCGACCTCAATTCGAGGTAAAAATTTGATTTTTTACAAAAATCCCTAAGTCTACCCATACCCTCAATTTTTACCATGAAAATTCTTAGTTTTTGATTTAAAAGTGATGAAAAACAATAAGGAATTGAAAGACTGGAGTTTAGAATTGATTACCTATGGCTTGGGGATGATATTTGGTGAAGAAATTCGCTCCTAGGGTTGTGGGGTTCGAAAATATGAAGAAGAAGAAGGGCTCTGCCCGTTTTTTACACTGTATTTATACTACTGGGCATCAAGGCTATGCGTTAGCATGGGAGGGGCTGCGTTCGCGTAGGGCCCAGGCCTGATGGCCTATGCGTTCGCACCTTCTGGGCCGCGCTCGCATAGAGGAGATCCAGGTCCCCTCCCCTAGGCCCACTAATTCTATGTGTTCGCATCTGATGAGGGGGGGGGGGGTTGTGTTCGCATAGAACAAAACGACCCTCTAGCATTTTTACCCTATGCGTTCTCGTTCAAAGGGGTGCGAACGCAATGCACAAAAGTGATGTGCACTGACAGCAGAAAAATCAGCAATCTTTCATGTGTAAAAACATCTCGTGGCCTATCCGAAACTCACCTGAGCCCTTGGGGCTCTAAACAAAACATGCCAAGTCTAAAAACATCATACGGACTTGCTCGTGCGATCAAATCGTGAAAATAACATGTAAAACTATGAATTAAACCTCAAAACCCATCATTTTCATTAAGAACTCTTATAGTTCATAACTTTTCAACCGGATGTCCAAATCACGTCAAACGAACTCGCGGACCTCCCGGGATCGTCGGAACACAAATCCGGGTCCGTTTACTCAAAATGTTGTCCAAAGTCAACTATAATCAAATTTAAATTCTAGAAATCACTATTTCTCATATTTTCACATAAAAGCTTTCCGGTTTCACGCCCCGACTGCGCACACAAATCGAGGTGTTTAAAATTAGTCTTTTTTTTGGGAGATATTAAGCCTAGAATGGAGTCTAAATTCATAAAATGACCGCTTGGGTCATCACAATCTCCACCTCTAAAACAAATTTTCGTCCTCGAACAGACATAGAAAATTACCTGAATTTGCAAACAATTGTGGATATTTACTCTTCATGTCCGACTCGGACTCCCAAGTAGCTGCCTCAACAGGCTGGCCTCTCCACTGCACTCGAACTGAAGGATAACTCGTAGATCTCAACTGACGAACCTGCTGTCTAAAATGGCTACCGTCTCCTCCTCATAAATCAAGTCTTTGTCCAATTGGACAGAGCTAGAATTTAACACGTGGGACGGGTCACCATGATAGTTTCGAAGCATAGACACGTGGAATACGGGATGAACTGAGGAAAACCCTGGAGGCAATGCAAGTCTAAAAGCTAGCTCCCCCACTCTATCAAGAATCTCAAATGGACCGGTATACCTAGGGCTCAACTTACCCTTCTTCCCAAATCACATAAAACCCTTCATGGGCGACACACGAAGCAATACTCTCTCTCCAACCATGAATGCCACATCACAAACCTTGCGATCGGCATAACTCTTTTTCCTATACTGAGCTGCACGAAGTCTCTCTTGAATAATCTTGACCTTATCTAAGGCCTCCTGAACTAAGTCATTACCCAACAACCAAGCCTCTCCCGACTCAAACCATCCAACTGGCGATCTGCACCGTCTACTATATAACGCCTCATAAGGAGCCATCTGAATGCTCGACTGATAACTATTATTATAAGAAAATTCCGCTAACGGCAAGAACTGATCCCACGAACCTCCAAAGTCAATAACACAAGCGCGGAGCATATCCTCCAATATTTCAATGGTACACTCGGACTACCCGTCATTCTGAGGGTGAAATGGTGTACTCAACTCCACTCAGGTACCCAACTCATGCTGAACTGCCCTCCAAAAGTGCGAGATAAACTGTGTACCCCGATCAGAAATGATAGATACGGGCACACCATGAAGACGAACAATCTCTCGGATATATAACTCAGTCAATCGCTCTGAAGTATAAGTACTTGCCACAGGAATGAAATGTGTTGATTTAGTCAGCCTATCTACAATAACCCAGATTGTGTCAAATTTCCTCTGAGTCCGTGGGAGCCCAACAACAAAATCCATAGTGATACGCTCCCACTTCCACTCAGGAAATCTCTATCTGCTGAGGCAAACCACCAGGTATCTGATGCTCATACTTTACATGCTAAAATTTAAGCAACGAGCCACATACGCAACAATGTCCTTCTTCATTCTTCTCCACCAATAATGCTTCCTCAAGTCTTGGTACATTTTGGCTGCACCTGGATGAATCGAATACTTAGAACTGTGAGCCTCCTCAAGGATCAACTCACGAAGGCCATCACCATTAGGCACACATAGACGACCCCGCATCCTCAAAACACCATCATCTCCAATTGTAACCTGCTTGGCATCACCGTGCCGAACTGTGTCCCTAAGGACTGCCAAATATGGGTCATCATCCTGCCGCTCTCGGACACGGTCAATTAGAGAATACCGAGTGACTGTGCAAGCTAGAACACTGCTGGGAGAAATATCCAACCTCACGAACTGATTAGCCAACGTCTGAATGTGTGAATCCAACGGTCTCTCACCAACTGGAATATATGCATGGCTGCCCATACTCACCGCCTTTCTACTCAATGCATCGGCCACCACATTGGCCTTCCCTGGATGATACAATATGGTGACATCATAATCTTTTAGTAACTCTAACCATCTCCGCTGCCTCAAATTTAGATCTTTCTGCTTGAATAGGTACTGGAGTCTACAATGGTCAGTAAAAACCTCACACGACACGCCATAAAGATAGTGCCTCCAAATTTTCAATGCATGAACAATGAATCCCAACTCTAAGTCATGAACGAGATAATTCTTCTCATGGACCTTCAGTTGTCGAGACGCATACGGAATTACCCTGCCATCCTGCATCAACACTGCTCCAAGGCCAACTCGGGAAGCATCACAATACACCGTGAAAGAACCCAAATCTGATGGTAACACCAATACTAGTGCTGAAGTCAAGGCTATCTTGAGCTTCTGAAAGCTCACCTCGCACTCGTCTGACCACTTAAATGGGGAACCTTTCTGAGTCAATTTAGTCATTGGGGATGCTATGGACGAGAACCCCTCCCCAAAATGACGGTAGTGTCGTGCCCCCTCTTTCCTCGCGGAGATCGTGTTTGTGACATTCGGTTGGGACAACTCTTTCCTTTTGGGAAAGGGGTTTGTGTTTTTGAGAGTCGCCACCTAACGATTTTTAAATATGCGTTAGGACACCAAAGGGGTTCATTTACAACTACGTTGCTAACTAGAGATAGGGTAAGGGCTTGAAATTATCCTAAGGGGAAGGTGTTAGGCACCCCTCAGGATCCACAAGTGTGGTTCCCGGCTAAACAGCTTTTTGTGGATTCGTACAGCTTAACAAGCAAATAAATAAAGGCTCACATAAGAGGGGATTTAAGTCTTAAGCATGCAGATGTTTGAAAGAAATAGTAAAGAAGGTTAGATTTTGAAAAGATTACAATATAAGCATATAAAGGATATCCTAGGTTTATAACAATATGGATCACATCAGTACAATACACGGTAATCACTCCTCAAAGAGGGGCTACACGTGGTATTAGCGCACCGGTCATCATATCCATAATCTACCCTTACCCACCCCGTGAAGGTAATTAAAGCGCGTGTTGGTCACGAACTCTATCGTGTGCTGTTACCCGTCCCTTCCTATTAGTCCCGGAGGAACTTAGGACTTCTATCCTATCAGGGATGTTCTAGGCAGAACCTTAGGTTTGAAGGAAAAACACTAAGGTGACAAATAAGAACATGTAGGACTGCAATTAAGGGGAAACAAAAAAAGCAGAGAAAAGGCACAAGTATACCTCCACAAGTTGTAACGACCCGACTGGTTGTTTTGAGCTCTAGCGCGTCGTTCAGCAGTTTGAAGTCGTGAGCAACTTCATTCAGGTGTTATGACTTTTAGGTGTGGTCGGAATTGAATTCCAGGAAGTTTAGAATTAATTTGGAAAGAAAATTCTCATTCAGAAGCCTTAAGTTGGAGAAATCAACTAAGATTAGAATTTTGAGTAAATGACCTCCGAATCAGGATTTGAAGGTTCCAGCAGGTTTTTCTGAAGATTTCGGACTTGGGTGTATGTCCGGCTCGGGGTTTGGATAACCCGGGAGCAGTTCGGCGTATATTGTGGAAGTTAGCATTTTAGAAGGATTTCATGAATTTGGGCTTGAAGTGCATATCATTGAGGTTGATGTCTGTTTGGGATTCTGAGTCTGGGAATAGCTCTGTATGGTGATTTTGAAATTGGGAGCGTGATCGGAAGTGAATTTGGATGTCCGTAAGTCATTTTGGAGTCATTTGGCTAAAGATGGAAATTTGATGGTTTTTGTGAAATCTGGCCGGAAGTGGAAATTTTGATATCGAGATCGAAATGCGATTCCGGAAGTTGGAGCAGGTCCGTAATGTTGAATATTACTTTTTTGCAAAATTTGAGGTCAATCGGGTGTGATTTGATAGGCTTCGGCGCCAGATGTAGAAGTTTGAAATTCTAAGTTCTTAAAGAATTGGATTTGAGTGTGATTCGTGATTTCGTCGTTGTTTGATGTGATCTGAGGGCTCGAGCAAGTCCCTGTCAAGTTTTGGGACAGGTTGGTGTGATTGGACGGGGTCTCCGGGGCCTCGCGTGGCTGCCGCAGGTGCGAGTGTGGGCTTGGCTTGTGATGCGTGGCTAGAACTCATGGTTTAACACGTTATGTGCCTTATATTTTATGTGCGTTAATGATAAAAATACACTTTTTATGTGCATAGTGGAGTCTATTTCATGTGTAGGTTAATTGGAGATGGAAAATGGATGCAAATACGTCAAAAATACACTCAAGAGTCGAAAAGGAGCAACCCGGGCTATAGTGGCCCGTTTTGGCCTTAAAGCCAGGCCTAGCATGGCTATAGTGGGGCGTTAGACCCATAAAGCCAGGCCTAGCCTGGCTATAATGAGGCATTTGGGGCTTAAAGCCTGGGTCCCGGGTCCGGTCAATTCTGAGTTTTAAAGGTTTTAAGTGTTTCCCGGTTTGAATAGAAGTCTCCTACATGTTTAGGGTTTATCCCAAACATATAAATAGACCCAAAAACACAACTTGAAGAGGAGGAAGCCATTGAAGTGAAGAAAAACCTGTGGATTACTACTCAGTGAAGCAAATATTGATTTTTATAGATTTTATTTATTATTTTGTAGTTCAATTATGCAAGTTATTTTAGAATTGATTCTTATAAATATGAGTAGCTAATTTTCTTAATCTAGGATTTTGGTGGAACCCGTTGGGGAATAAACTTATTGTGATATTAAAGTTTTGATTGGTTGATTAATCTGTATATGTTCAACTACGTTTTTGTTGTAGTTGATTGAAGGGCCCTCAATTAGCTGTTCCTATTTATTA
>ML404498.1:0-11494 GCA_005239525.1 Nicotiana knightiana | reverse complement strand
CACACACACACACACACACACACACACATATATATATATATATATATATATATATATATAATGCATATAGGACTCATTGGAATCATATTCAGAACCTTCCGGAGTGACGTAAGGTCGATATTTTATGTGCACGTTATTAGGACTAACTCTTCATCAAAAATCCTATAAGAATCAGGAAGTACCAACAACATTGATAATATATGAATAAGAGAAACAACCTCAACATCAATTGTTCCATAAGAAGTGAAACAATATAAATACTGCTAGCTTCTAAGAGTAGAATATATTTGGAAGCTCGTTCATTGCATTATGTATAATCGGAGTAGTGCGAAAGAAGGAAAGGGATAGCCTCACATACCTTGTATATATAATGCCCAACCTCAAGCTATGCAAATTTCATGACTCCTCCGTCTATAATAAGAGAAATGACACCATCATTATCGTTTAAGCGTCGTATTTATTATGTATCGACCACAACATATTTTACGATGAAACAGACGGCACCTCTCCTATATATATGACTTCAGAAAATTCAAAAACAATCACCAAAAATCCCAAGCAACATCAATAATAATCATATTGAGCCCCCCAAAATCGTCCACCAACCAACAACATTACTACCAAGCCTTTTGATAGATATTTCACAAGTTCTAGCCTCAATGACATAGCTGCAACTTGGAAAATATTAACTACATGTAGAGTAATAGGTTCCTTACCTTTAAATATAAATAAAAACTCCAATTTGACCTTAATTTTCAACGAAATATCCCTCCAATGTTGTCGCAAGCGAAACTAGCAATCAATTAGGGGTTTTCGGCACTAGAATCACTTTAGAAGACTTGAAATAATCTAGGTTTGATATTAAAAACTTGAGGGAGTATTTATAGAACATAAACCACTTAAAAAAACCTCCCACGTGAGCTGGAACAACACATAAATCAGCAACAACTAGAAGAACAAGAAACTTACTAGCGCCACGAGATTTCCGCCACTTGATTTGTGTTGTTTGCCCTTTGTTTTAGTCTTGGATCATGGGAGAAACTTGAGAGAGTGTTTTTAGGGTTATATGATCTGAATATACTGAAAAATAATGACTAAAAATGGGTTTGAGGCATCTTATATATATCAATATGTTTTAAACCGCCTATGTGGGCCCCATAGAGAACTGCTTGGCGCAGTCTTGCGAAATGCGAATATTTCTATACTCCAAGATCGTATAAACGAACGGTTTAATGCATTGCAAAATTTACTCATAAATATTCAATTTGGTGGGTATATCACCCCGTAATTCCAATTAAATTTGGAGAAAATCTTAGTAACATTTGACCTAAGTTTAAGTAAAATTATGAACATAAGTTGCGACAACTTTTATCGACTTTTGTTTGACTTCAAGACTTATGATAAGTATAATATATGATTCAAATACCTTAAAACATGACCTCTTGAGAATATTAAGCACCCCTAGGTTTACCCAAAAATACGGGTTACAACATCATTGATTCGTTTAACTTCTAATACTTGTTAACCACCCTTATACACTCTTGTATCATTTATGACCAATAGGATTGACTTCTTATCATCTCAAAGATAATCTCTTCTTAGATTTACATCGACTAACTTATGTCATGAATCAACTTACGTGAATATGATTTGTAACACCCTCCCCCTCTTAGGAACATTTGTCCTCGAGTGTAAGGGTTTATGGGGAGCCTAACTCATCGTGGATTCCAACGGAAATTTCCGGCCGAGTTTCCCTATAAAATGGATACTAGCCAAACTTACAAGAAGTTAAACCCAATGTATAGTCTCACAAGGCTATACAAAGCATTATGGATATAAGCATTATGGATATGTACATTATCTATATATCACCATTTTGTATTAAGGAAGAGTATTCTCAAGCTACTACTTACCTCATAGAGCCATTTCACCTTCTAATGCGTCTTGCATCCCCTCAACATCCTCGTTATCTTGAATCTTGAACAGGTAAGGGTATTTATACTTCATCTACTCTTCTGCTTCCCATGTCATTTCTTCCATGTTCTTGTTCCTCCATAATACTTTGACGGAAGCTACATCCTTTGTTCTCAGCTTGCGGACTTGTCGATCTAATATAGCCACTGGAACTTTTTCATATGATAGATCCTTTGTAACTTGTACATCTTTGATAGGGACGAACCGAGAAGGGTCTCCAATACATTTTCTCAACATAGATACATGGAATACCGGGTGGACAAATTCCAATTCGGATGGCAATTCTCACTCATAAGCAACCTGTCCAATTCTTCGAAGAATTTTGTACGGACCGATATACCGCGGACTCAGCTTACCCTTCTTCCCAAGACGCATGACACCCTTCATCGGCGAGATCCTCAGGAAGAACACGGCGTCAGACATCAGAATAAGACTTTTGCCTGCTTTGTGCCGTCCTAAGCCGCTCTTTTATCAGTTTTACCTTCTGAATGGCTTGGTGAATCAAATATGGTCCATATAGTTCTATTTTACCGACTTCGATCCATCCAAGTGGTGATCTACATATCCTCCCGTATAGTGCCTCGTGCGGGGCCATTTTAATACTGGAATGGTAGCTATTATTGTAGGAAAATTCTATGAGTGAAAGATGGTCATCCCAACTCCCCTTGAAATCCAGAACACATGCTCGTAGCATAACGTCAATTGTCTGAATGGTACGTTCAACCTGTCCAGCAATCTGTGGATGGAATACAGTGCTGAGATTCACTTGTGTGCCTAAACCATTCGGAAAAGACTTCCAAAAGGTAGTCACAAATTGTGCTCCTCGGTTTGATATAATAGATATCGGCACACCATGAAGCCTAACAATCTCTTTGATATACAACTTCGCATAATCTTCAGCTGTGTAAGTTGTCTTAACTGGCAGAAAATGGGCCCATTTTGTAAGTCGATCAACTATCACCCATATGGAGTTAAACTTATGATAAGAGCGAGGTAATCCAATAATGAAGTCCATATTAATCACCTCACATTTACAGGTCGGAATCTCTATATTCTGAAACAATCCACTAGGTTTCTGATGTTCGATTTTTACTTGTTGACAATTACGACACTTGGCTACAAATTCTGTAATAGACATCTTCATGTTATCCCACCAATACTGCTCCTTAACATCATGATACATCTTTGTCGAGTCGGGATGGATGGAATATTTGGATTGATGAATCTCAATCATAATCTTCTCTCTCAACCCTGCCACATTAGGCACACATAATCGGCCTTGGTATCTCAGTGCCCCATCTGGTCCGATCTTAATAGTCATCATTTTACGCTGATGAATGCTCTCTCTCAATCGTACTAAGGTAGGATCTTCATATTGCCGTGGTTTTACCTTGACTATCAAAGATGATTCTGCTGTATTCTGTACAGTAACACCTCTGTCATCAGAGTCTAACAATCTAATTCTCATATTGGCTAGTTGATGAAGCTCTTTAGTCAACCCCTGTCTACCTGCCTCAATGTGTACTAATATTCCCATTGACTTATAACTAAGAGCGCCTGCCACAACATTAGCTTTACCGGGATGGTACAATATCTCGACATCGTAATCTTTCAGAAATTCAAGCCACCTATGCTGCCTCAAATTCAACTCCTTCTGCTTGAAGAAGTATTGTACACTCTTGTGATCTGTGAAGATGTCAACATGGACGCCGTATAAGTAGTGCTGCCATATCTTCAAAGCATATATTACTGCAGCCAATTCCAAATCATGGGTCGGGTAATCCTTTTCATACTTCTTCAATTATCTTGATGCATAAGCAATCACCTTCCCATGTTGCATCAATATGCACCCCAAACCTATACCTGAGGCATCACAATATACCACATAACCTTCTATTCCTTCTGGGAGAGTGAGCACTGGCAGATGTCAATCGATTCTTTAACTCTTAAAAACTTTGTTCACAAGCGTCAGACCACTGGAACTTATTAGCTGTCTGTGTTAACTTAGTCAATGATGCTGATATAGAGGAAAACCATTCTACAAATATCCTACTAGCCCCAGGAAGCTACGGACTTCTGATGGTGTTGTAGGTCTCAGCCAATTCTTTACTGCATCGATCTTTTGAGTGTCGACACTAATACCCTCCTCTGATATCACATGGAAAAGGAATGCTACTGAGTTCAGCCAGAATTCACATTTGGAGAGCTTAGCATATAACTTACGATCCTGAAGCATCTGTAATGCTATTCGCAAGTGGCCCGCATGTTTCGCCTCTGAAAGAGAATACACCAAAATGTCATCAATGAATACGATCATGAAAACATCAAGATAGGGCATGGATACAGTATTCATGAGATCCATAAAAGTTGCTGGGGCATTTGTTATCCTGAACGACATCACCAAGAACTCAAAGTCCCCATATCTTGTCCGGAAGGCCGTCTTTGGAATATATTTCTCCTCAACCCTCACCTGATGATACCCTGAACGTAAGTCAATCTTGGAGAAATACTTGGCACCCTGGAGTTGGTCAAACAGGTCGTCAATCCTTGGAAGTGGATACTTGTTCTTTATAGTAAACTTATTCAACTGTCGATAATCGATACACATCTTTAACGACCTGTCTTTCTTCCGCACGAACAGGACTGCTGCACCCCAAGGTGAAGTGCTAGGCCTAATGAAGCCCTTATCCAGCAATTCCTTCAACCTCGCCTTCAAATCTCGCAACTCTGTCGGGCTCATCCTTTATGGAGGAATATATATGGGTTGAATGTCAGGCAACAAATCAATGCTAAACTCAATCTCCTTTCCAGGAGGAAGTCCTAGGAGTTCATCTGGGAAAAAATCTTGGAATTCATTGACCATAGGGATTGATTGTAGAGTAGGAGGCTTCGCCTCCGCATCCCTAACGCAAACAAGATGAGAAATGCAATTTTTGAGACCACCTTCCTTGCCTTAAGATAGGAAATAAACCTACCTTTCAGCGTAGCAATGTTCCCCTTCCATTCGATGGCGGGTTCATCGGTGAATTGAAACCTAACCATCTTCGTACGACAATCAACATTTGCATAGCACGAGGCCAACCAGTCCAGTCCCATTTTTACATCAAAATCAGCCATTTCTAATTCAAATAAATTCGCCGAGGTTTGAAGACTACAAATCATCACTGTGCAACCTCTATATACCCTTTTAGCAATCGCAGAATCTCCTCGGAGTAGATACCGCAAGTGGTTTACTTATCAATTCAGGTTCAACACCAAACTTATTAGCCAAAAAGGGTGTAACATATGATAATGTAGATCTTGGGTCAATCAACTCATATGCATTGTAAGAAAACAGAGGCAATATACATATAATAACATCCGGAGACGACTCGAGATCATGTCGACCTACTAGAGCATAGGAGCACCACTCGAACTCGGAACTACACCTCTACCTCTACCACGACCTGTCGACTGTTGAAAACCCCGTGCTGGAGGTCGAACTGATGAGGAAGAACCATACACAGATCCAACCGGCTGAGCCATACCACCCCTTCTCTATTAGGACAATACCGCATCATATGGCCAGGCTGTTCACAAGAATAGCACGCATTAGAACCTCGATGGCACAGTCCAAAGTGGGCCTTGCCGCACTGATCACAATGGTGTATTGGGGGGTCTCGTCTAACTAGTATCCCTATGATATTGCGAACCTGATGCCTGCGAACTCTGACCTGGACCAGAATAGGTAAATCTATCATATTAAGTCCTCTGGAACTATGGAGGAGCACTAGCTACAGGTGGCGCCGAAGTCCT
Source organism: Nicotiana knightiana (assembly GCA_005239525.1). Classification (NCBI taxonomy): domain Eukaryota; kingdom Viridiplantae; phylum Streptophyta; class Magnoliopsida; order Solanales; family Solanaceae; genus Nicotiana; species Nicotiana knightiana. The sequence continues at coordinate 5,725 of ML404498.1, read as the reverse complement.
CGAAAACTGGGGCCTGACACAGCCTCTGAAGTCATGAGAATACCCTAAAAATCTCGCCCTCTTATGTTGGCCCCTATCCTGCTCCCTATCTTCTCTTTGCTGGCGCTTACGGTCCTCTAGGGTCTGGGCATAATCCTGAATACGGGAAATATCCATGCCCTCTACCAAAGAGGCTGTTGTGCACTCATTTATCAGATGTGGTCCCAACCTGTTCACGAACATATGCACCCTATCACTCATGGGGAGAATACCTTGCTAAAGAATCAAACTGCATACTGTACTCTCGCACACTTATATTACCTTGTCTAAGGTTCAAGAACTTATTAGCTCTAGGTCGTCATATCTCAACTGGCAAATAGTGATGAAGAAAGGCCTCAGAAACTTCCTTCCACACAGCTGGAGGAGCGTTCGGACCCCTGGATCTATCCCAACTATCATACCAGAAAACTGCTAAATCCCATAACCGGTAAGAAGCCAACTCTACTGCCTCTGTATCAGTATCATGCATAACGCACAGTGTACGATGAACCTGGTCAATAAAAGTCTGCGTGTCCTCCTTGGGATCTGATCCGATAAATATTGGAGGGTTTAGATTAATAAAATCATGAACTCTCGTACTAGCCGGTTTATCAACAACATGTATTCTGCCTGTGAGCCTGAGCAACTACTAAGATAGTCAACAATTGCGCCGCACTCTGCATATCCTGGTCTGTAGTGCTAGACGGAGGAACTGGTGGTGCTGGGTGCCACCTAATATCTTTTGGAGGAGACAGAGTAGATGAGGTATGAGACAACATCTCACTCTAAGCCTCACTTTGGCGTGCTCTGGCTTGAGGCACCTGACTGGTACCCTCTCCCGCAGCTGTATCAAGCTGTCTACTAATCGCTTGCTTCCTAGTCGAAGGCAACGCTGAAAGTAAACAAGGTTAATATTAGAGACGAACACTAAAGACTCAACTCTACGCACGATAGAGATTCAGGAAGAAGGTAACAACACTAGATGTCATGTAGTCTCCTGATTATAAATGTGGCGCGCTACACATCCATAATCAAGACTCTACTAGACACGGCTCATAGACAACCCCTAGGACAGACTTGCTCTGATACCAAGTTTGCCACGACCCAAACTAGAGGATCATGACTAGCACCCGGGCCATACTTGTCGAGCACCAACGTACATTTTATCTAACCTTCCTTATTATCTTTAAGGGCCGACGAGATCAATATAAATACTAAATATGGATCATGAACAACCAACAATGAACGATAATGGCATGAATATACATAAAATGGGATGACAAGACTGCCAAGAAACTACATATAAGGATCATGAACAACCAACAATGAACGATCATGAACAACCAACAAATACTAAATACGGATCATGAACAACCAACAATGAATGATAATGGCATGAATATACATAAAATGGGATGACAAGACTTCCAAGAAACTACATATAAGGTACGAGCTACAACGCTGCCATGAAAGACTATACAACAAAAATGCATACCAAGACCATGGCAAGTCCGGAGAAGGGATCTCGCCAATAACAGCTGAACTGGGAAGCCTACTGTGGTGGGGGAGCTGCGTCTACCTGTCTATCAGGACCTGCAGCACGACATGCAGCTCCACAAACAAAAAGGACATTAGTATGAATAAAGTACTGAGTATGTAAGGTAGGAAAGCATAAATAAGAACAGTAATGTAAACAGGGATAGAGGATATACAACCTCTAACATCTGGGTACCTCTGAGGGCTACTTACATGAAATGCGTGATACATACATATATATACATAAACTTTTAAAACATACTCCTCTGTGGGCAACATCATCATCATATCGTACCCGGCCGTAATAGGCTCGGTAAAATGTACCCGGCCACGTGGAGCTCAGTAAAACCCACCTGATCGGTGGTTGCACAATAGGTGTCGTACCCGGCCGACTATAACACGGCTCAACAGAGTGTTATATATATATATATATATATATATATATATATATATATATATATATATATATATATATATATATATATATATATATATATATATATATATATAATAATGCATGTAGGACTCATTGGAATCATATTCTGAATCTTCCGGAGTGACGTAAGGTCAATATTCTATGTGCACGTTATTAGGACTAACTCTTCATCAAGAATCCTATAAGAATCAGGAAGTACCAACAACATTGATAACATAAGAATAAGACAAACAACCTCAACATCAATTGTTCCATAAGAAGTGAAACAATATAAATACTGCTAGCTTCTAAGAGTAGAGTATATTTGGAAGCTCGTTCATTGCATTATGTATAATCAGAGTAGTGCGAAAGAAGGAAAGGGATATCCGTACATACCTTGTATATATAATGCCCAACCTCAAGCTATGCAAATTTCATGACTCCTCAGTCTATAATAAGAGAAACGACACCATCGTTATCGTTTAAGCGTCGTATTTATTATGTATCGACCACAACATATTTTACGATGAAACAGACAGCACCTCCCCTATATATATGACTTCAAAAAATTCAAAACAATCACCAAAAATCCCAAGCAACATCAATAATAATCATATTAAGCCTCCCAAAACCGTCCACCAACCAACAACATTACTACCAAGCCTTTTGATAGATATTTCACAAGTTCTAGCTTCAATGACTTAGCTGCAGCTTGGAAAATATTAAATACATGTAGAGTAATAGGTTCCTTACCTTTAAATATAAATAAAAACTCCAATTTGACCTTAATTTTCAACGAAATATCCCTCCAATGTTGTCGCAAGAACAAGGAAGCGAAACTAGCAATCAATTAGGGGTTTTCGGCACTAGAATCACTTTAGAAGACTTGAAATAATCTAGGGTTGATATTAAAAACTTGAGGGAGTATTTATAGAACATAAACCACTTAAAAAAACCTCCCACGTGAGCTGGAACAACACATAAATCAGCAACAACTAGAAGAACAAGAAACTTACTAGCGCCACGAGATTACCGCCACTTGATTTGTGTTATTTGCCTTTATTTTAGTCTTGGATCATGGGAGAAACTTGAGAGAGTGTTTTTAGGGTTATATGATCTGAATATACTGAAAAATAATGACTAAAAATGGGTTTGAGGCATCTTATATATATCAATATGTTTTAAACCGCCTATGTGGGCCCCATAGAGAACTGCTTGGCGCAGTCTTGCGAAATGCGAATATTTCTATACTCCAAGATCGTATAAACGAACGGTTTAATGCATTGCAAAATTTACTCATAAATATTCAATTTTGTGGGTATATCACCCCGTAATTCCAATTAAATTTGGAGAAAATCTTAGTAACATTTGACCTAAGTTTAAGTAAAATTATGAACATAAGTTGCGACAATTTTTGTCGACACTTGTTTCATAACTCGTTTGACTTCAAGACTTATGATAAGGATAATATATGATTCAAATACCTTAAAACAATACCTCTTGAGAATATTAAGCACCCTTAGGTTTACCTGAAAATACGGGTTACAACATCCTTGATTTGTTTAATTTCTAATACTTGTTAACCACCCTTATACACTCTTGTATCATTTATGACCAATAGGATTAACTTCTTATCATCTCAAAGATAATCTCTTCTCAGATTTACATCGACTAACTTATGGAATGAACCAACGTACGTGAATATGGGTTGTAACAAGAACAAGTTTGTAAATATAGGGGGAGAGCTGGCTAGGCAGATGCCGTAATAGCGGCAAAATTCCTCCACCAACAGAGGAATATCGACCGTCAATGCACAATGTGGGCGGGGATGTTGTACTTGGCCCTAAGCTCAGCGAGGTCGGCCGCTTCCATTTCGGATATTATAGGTTCAGGCTCGTCCGCAGGCAGTTTCGAGAAGTCCGACCTGGCTTTGTCACTACAAGGAATGATATCCTCTACATTGGGAAAGCTCTCATCCTCAGCAGCAACAACAACAACATCATCATCGTGGGGAGGCATTCTCACTACTAATGGGATTGGCTCAAAAGCCTCACCAGAGCCAAGAGGTGCATTAACCATTTTTGGTTGTTTGTAAGTACAGAAGATAAGAACTCGAAAGAGGTAGAAGTAACAAGAATCGCTCAAACTGGAAAGGAGAGTAAGAGTGAGAAATGGGAGCAAATGGAGCAAGAACACATGAAGAAGAAGAAGAAGAAGAGAGGAAAATATGCAGGTTCAAAGGTTGGGAAACATAAATGGTTACTCGAAGGGTTCTCAATCCGTATTTGTAGAAAACACAGACACCCCAATCGAGAATATCAACCGTCAATGCACAAAAATTGAAATGACAAGGGCACAGGAAGCAATGCAATGCATCGGGAAGATGAGTAATAATGACGCATAACATTGTGACGTCATTATGAACCAACATCACAATAAGTTATGGTTCTCGAAATGCCACGTTACCATCTCGGCCGTGATCTTCTTTACTCGACCTTCCCACCTGAATTTCTCGACTAAGACTAATGAAGTCCACTCACCGAGGTCGACCAAAAGACAACCTCGATTAGCGGATGTTGACCTATGTCACTGCATATTTTTGAAGATTGACAAATAGTTGACCAGTTGAACCAGGTCCATCAGAGCACACATCTTGAACTGAATAGCTGGCATATGAGCCGTATATGCATAGGAGATATTTGTGAATGTGAAATATCAATGAACCAAGAAATTGTCTCCTAATGTGAAAAGGTTGCAAACTGATGGGAAGATTGAAGTCGAATTCAGCAAGGAAAGTAACAAAAGAAAGGAAGTTGAGTTTGGTACGAATTTTTTCACCCAGGTAGAGTTGGACTAGAATTGAACGCCAAGCTCAAATGACTCTATAAATACTTGATGTATTTCTGTTGGTATTCTAGACACACAATAGCTGAAGTGAATCAAAAGTCTGAAAGCAAAGTTCCCAGAGTCAATTTGCTAGCAGAGTCATTGTGCGATTAAAAGGCTACAGATCAACTAGAAGAACCAGTTCCATCTGATTAATTATTGAGTCTAGTTGATTGTAGTAGGAGTTTTAATATTGTATCTTTCAGCTTTCATAGAAGCAATTGTAATAGGTACGCATTGTTCAAGTTAGAGTTAACTTGAGACGTGTAGAAATTAGCTAGGGGCTAGTTAGTACAAAGGGATTAGAGTTAGTCCTAGGATTACAAAAGAGTTTATTTTGTAAGTTAGTTTGGCTCAGAGTATTTAGTGAAGAGTTTGAGCAAATCCTACTGAGGAGTAGGTCGTGGTTTTTTCACCTTTTGAGCCAGGTGTTTTCCACGTAAAAATCTTTCTATTTTTACTTTACTGCTTTTAATATTCCACGACAGCAGAAGTAAGTACATCAAGAAGAACCAGGTTCTTCTATTGAGACAACACTCGAAAATTGGGTACCACACAAANCTTGAAAGGCTAACACCTTGGAGAAGATCAAGATGAGTGCACCACCTGGAAATTGGGAAGGTCAATCAACTGCAAGGCCACCACTCTTCAATGGCCAGTATCACTCTTGGTGGAAAAACAAGATGAAGGATCACCTAATTGGAGAAGACTATGAACTTTGGGACATAGTCACTGATGGTCCCCTAGCTACCATGATGAAGATTGCTGAAGGTGTAGATATACCAAAGACTAGAACTGATTGCACTACTGAGGATCTGAAGAAATGGGAGAAGAATGCAAAGACCAAAAAGTGGCTAGTGTGTGGACTAG
>ML404495.1:184848-211044 GCA_005239525.1 Nicotiana knightiana | reverse complement strand
CAAGTCTCGCAATCAATGAGAGCTCTGCCTGTGGCCAAAAATGGCCTCCCCAAGATTATGGAATTTCTTCATCCACCTTGCAGTCTAAGATCACAAAATCAGCAGGAAATACAAACTTTCCCACTTGCACCAAGACATCATCCAGAATACCCGACGGTTTCTTCACCGTCCTATCAGCAAGTTGCAACAGCATGGATGTGGGCCTGGCTCTACCAATTCCCAGTCTTTTATATATGGCCAGCGGCATCAAATTAATGCTGGCCCCCAAGTCACATAGAGCTTTGGTGAAAGTCAAGTTGCCTATGGTACAAGGAATTGTAAAACTCCCTGGGTCAGACAACTTTTCAGCAATAGGATGTGTTACCACCGCACTACAAGTCTGAGTAAGGGTGACAGTAGCTAGATCTTGGAAGTCAACTTTTCTGGACATCAATTCCTTCATCATTTTAGCATACCCAGGCATTTCTTTCAATGCATCAATCAATGGAATATTTACCTGTATCTGCTTGAGCATGTCCAAGAACTTCTTGTACTGTTCATCCTTTTGGTATTTAGCCAGCCTCTGAGGGAATGGAACTGGTGGTCTCTTTTTCCCAGTGATTTGGGATTTGTCTTTCTCAACCACCACCTCAACTATCGGCTTCTGAGTCATCTCCACTTCTTTCTCATTCTGAATCTGTGCATTGGGTTCTTCTTCACTAGGTTGCACTTTTTCTTTGGTCAAAATTGTTGAATCATCAAGTTCAACCTGCATGGGTACCACTGTTTCAGTCTGCCTGCTTTCATGAGCCCTTTCTGGAACCATCATAGTTGATCCTTCAACTTTGCAAGCTTCTATCTATTTTTATTACATTTTTTTTTTGGTAGCCAGGGAAGGTATAAAAATGTAATAATATATTCCAGGGGTTTTAGTTTTTTCAAGATATTAATAAGTTCAACATTGCCCGTTGAAGACATAATTAAGTGATACTAAGAGTACACTCTCTAATAATTACTTTTAGATAAAATATGATCGCACATTTTAATATGGTATCAAAACAGTCAGAAGTCTCACTATCACTAATTATCAAAAGAATTTAAATTTAACATGTTAGAATAAATTATTACCATTTGTTTTAGGTTAACAATCAATGCAATTAAGTTACATTTTAAGTTCCATAGTTGTGTAAATAATTAAATATTAGCATTCTCAACTACTTAAAATTTTATGTAAGATAATCACATAAACATTATGATATACTATATAATAGATGCATCTTACTTTGGTGTCATATGTGGTACCGTCACCTTTAGCACCATAGTCTAAAACATTAAAGACCGAAGAATTCTCAATATTTTGTTTTCTGCTCCTTCTATGCCTGCCCTGCTTGCCTTTTCTAGCATTGCATATTGCACTCTCCAAACAACAGATTAGTAAAAACAGCAAAATGACTAAATTCAAGAGATTTACACTAAACCTCAACATTATTATGAGAGAGAGCGCGAGAGAGAGAGTTAACATGAGACTCAACTATATTTCGAATAGTTAATGATTTTCTTTATGACCATATCTTAATTATCTTGTTTAATTAGGTATTTTAGTTAACAACAATAATATTCATTTAAGTTAAAAAGAATAATAGTAGGAGTTACGTGTGTGCATGATGTAGCTGCTTTTCTTTCTGCTATTGATGTATCTTTTGACTCAACATCACCTACTCGATTACTTGCTTGTAGGTGAGATTAATCTTCAAATAACTTGAGGTTGACAAGTACTTGTTGAAGTTCTAAATAATCCTAAATAGATGTGCTCTTGGAAAATAATGATTGCCAAGTATTTCACATATTACCTTTGGTAGAGAGGAGTTAGTGGGATATGATAGAGATAAACGCTAGAATTACGTAATTTTGCTTATGCACTAATTATCTTGATGGTATCAAATAGGTCGGATGAGTAGCAGGGATAAGTAATTCGAGTATGTATTATTTGAGGTTTAGCTCTTTGGGTGTGTTTAGAAGGAAAATATTTTTAACATCTATACTTTTTTGAAAAATATTATTTTTGGAAAATAAGTGATTTGTTATAAATAGAACTCTATTTAGAGTGAATGTCTATCTTTTAGAGAGTTCTACTTTGTGGTTAAGTCAGGGTCTTAGTTGATTGTAAATCATCCCAAAAATTCAATAATAATTCCTCTCTCTTTCTCTGCAATATTGTTCTTGTTCTTTATTGTTTCATAACACGTTATCAACACGAGGCTCTACCGTCTCAAGAAGCTCTTTGAGAAGATTAAGGTATAACTTTTCTCCTCTCCTTTTCTTTTAATTATGATTGACATTATGAAAAGAAAGTTCGTTGCCCTTGAAATTTCGAGCAAGAACTATATGACATGGTATTGGATGCTGAAATCCATTTAGATGCAACGGGTCTTGGAGACGCCGTTAAAGATAAAAATAAAGTATCTACCCAAGACTGTGCTAAGGCCTTGATTTTCTTGCGCCATCACCTTGATGAAGGGTTGAAAATAGAATATCTCACAGTCTAAGATCCACTTGTTTTGTGGAATGGCTTAAAGGAAAGATAGGACAACTTAAAGTTAGTCACTCTTCCACAAGCACGATATGATTGGGCTCATCTGAGGCTCCAAGACTTTAAGTCTGTTTCTGAATATAATTCTGCGATGTTCAGAATTACTTCTAAATTGAAACTCTGTGGAGATACTATCACTGATTATGATATGCTTGAAAAAACGTTTACAACGTTTCATGCTTCCAATATGGTCTTGCAACAAAAATACCGAGAGAAAGGTTTCAAAAAGTACTCAGAGTTGATTTCTCTTCTCCTTGTGGCTGAGCAAAATAATGACTTGCTCATGAGAAATTACGAAAATCGACCCACTGGGTCTACACCATTGCCTGAAGAAAATGAAGTGTATTCCAATTATGCCAAATGTGAGAAAGGCCGTGGCCCTATTAATGGCCGTGGTCGTGGCCGTGGACAAGGAAAAATTTTTCCTAGTGTTAATCACCCCCAAAGAAAACTAACCACCAAAAGTGGAAAGGGAAATATGAGAAGCCAAAGGCAAATGGTTCAGAGACTGAATGTTATCATTGCGGTGGAAAAGGCCATTGGGCAAAAATTTGTCATGTACCAAGACATTTGGTTGAGCTTTATCAAGCATCTTTAAAGAATAAAGGCCCTGAAGCTAATTTTGTCTATGAAAATGAATTTGACATCACCCACTTAGATGTGACAGACTTCTTTGAGTATCCTGATGGAAAAATAGACCACTTGATCAGTGATGGATCTTGGTTAAAAATGATTGAGTAGTTTAATATTTATTTTTTCCTATTCGTAGTAGTTGATGAATAACATCATGTAATCACAGTCTTTACATGAGTAGTCATTAGTATCAATTAGTATTATTTATTTTATAAATAAAGTTAGTTCGTTTGTAACAGAATGTAATTCTAGAATCATCTGTTATTTCGTCAGCGCCTAATGGTTTTAATACATTACCTAATATGACTAATATGCTATTATATAGTGTCACTATACTGTCAGACCATCTAAATAAATTATCTACCACTTTAAAACATATCACGTTGTTCTCTTGATTGTCGTATTTGACAAAATCATTCACTGGGTATCCATGTATACATCATAAGTTGGAAAACTACTTTTATAGCCATGTACAATTTTCCCATAACAACGTGCACGTACTAAAACCAAAATACAGTTGATATTATGTAAAAGAATTATTTTTTTTCTCTGAAAATACTAATCTTTATTTGTATATTTCTTTTGTATGTCAAACCATGGGAAACAAATATGGATATCTCACAAAAGAAACTTGGATCAAAATTCAATTATAAAAATATTTGCTTAGTTGATTCATGTACGACACATACAATATTCAAAGAGAAGAAATATTTCTCTCATTTAAGTATGTGTAAGGCAGATGTTACTACAATTTCTGATAGTAGTAAATTAATTGAAGACTCTGGAAAAGCTACTATAACTATGCCTAAGGGAACAATACTTATCATAGAGAATGCAATGTTCTCCTCCAAGTCCAAGGGGAACTTGTTAAGTTTTAAAGATATCCGCCGGAATGAATATCATATTGAGACAATGGATGAGAATAATCTTGAATATCTCATCATTACCAAGAATGTCTCTGGCCAAAAGAGGGTTATTGAGAAGTTCTCATCTTTATCTTGTGGCCTGTAGTGGACAAGAATTAGTGCAATTGAAGCACATTCTATTGTAAACCATAAGGTTACTGATTCCAATACTTTTGTACTTTGGCATGATCGATTGGGACACCCTGGATCAATTATGATGAGACGAATTATAGAATAATCAAATGGGCATCCATTAAAGAATTTAAGGATTCTTTTAAATAATGAATTTTCTTGCACTTCTTGTTATCAAGGCAAGATAAGACCATCACCATCAAAGGTTGGGATTGAGTCCCCTGCATTTTTGGAACGTATACAAGGGGACATTTGTGGACTTATACGTTCAGATATTTTATGGTCTTAATAGATGCATCCTCTAGATGGTCTCATGTGTGCCTATTGTCATCTCGCAACCTTGCGTTTGCAAAATTAATGGCACAAATAATTCGATTACGGGCGCAATTCCCCAATAATCCAATTAAGTCTATTAGACTTGATAATGCTGCTGAGTTTTCATCCCAAGCATTTAATGATTATTTCTTATCAACTGGGATAAAAGTGGAACATCCTGTAGCTCATGTTCACACTCAAAATGGCCTTGCTGAGTCTTTAATTAAACATCTGCAATTGATAGCAAGACCATTACTCATGAAAACGAGGCTGCCCACTTCTATTTGGGTCACACCATTTTGCATGCAACAATGCTAGTTCGTCTTAGACGGACAAATTATTATAAATATTCCCCGTTGCAATTAGTTTTGGGTCATGAACCTAATATATCCAATTTAAGAATTTTTGGATGCGCAATATATGTGCATGTAGCACCGCCATATCGCACCAAAATGGGTCCCCAAAGAAGGTTAGGAATATATGTTGGGTTTGAATCGCCCTCCATTATTCGCTATCTTTAAACATTAAGGGGGGATTTATTCACTGCTCGATTTGCAGACTGTCGATTTGATGAGACACTTTTCCCAAAAATTAGGGGGAGAAATTGGTGAAACCAAACGGAAAATTTTGTGAAAAAATCCATCATTATCTCATCTTGATCCACATACTCTATTTGTGAAAAAGAGGTGTAAAAGATTATTCATTTTCAAAGAATAGCAAATCAAATGCCTGACGCATTTACTGATTTGAAAAGGAGAACAAAATCACATATCCCTGCTGAGAATGTTCCAATCCATATTGATGTCCCTATTGGACAATCTTCTAGTATCATAGCTAATGAGTCAAAAGCACGCCTAAAACGTGGCAGACCATTGAATTCTATGGATCGAATTCCTAGAAAAAGGAAAATAAATGATCAAAATGACACTACGAAAGAATCTCACGAAGAAATCCACGATTTAATAAATTCTGAGATTTATGAAGAAACCATTGAGCCCGAGACTCAAGATAATAAAGGACTATCAATAAATCTAATCTCCAATCAATATTGAGACAAATTTGAATCGAGTGGATATAATGGTGGATTATGTCTTTGCATATAATGTTGCATCTAGCATTATGCAAGATAGTGAGGATATTGAACCTCAATCTGTTGGAGAATGTCTACAAAGACATGATTGGCCAAAATGGCAAGAAGCAATCCAATCAGAGTTGAATTCACTTGCGAAACGTTATGTTTTTGGGCCTGTAGTCCAAACACCTAATGGTGTTAAGCCTGTTGGCTATAAATGGGTCTTTGTACGCAATTGGAATGAGAAAAATGAGGTCCAAAGATATAAGGCACGCCTTGTTGCACAAGGATTTTCACAAAGTCCTGGTGTCGATTATGAAGAGACATATTCACCCGTTATGGATGCTATAATGTTCCGTTATCTCATTAGTTTTGCTTTCCATGAAAAGCTTGACATGCATTTAATGGATGTGGTTACCGCCTACCTTTATGGCTCACTTGATAATGAAATATACATGAAAATTCCTGACGGATTTAAAATACCTAACGCACATAATTCAAAGTACCGAGAAATATTTTAAATCAAATTGCAAAGATCTTTGTATGGTATAAAGCAATCAAGACGTATGTGGTATAATCGTCTTAGTGAGTACTTATTAAAGGAAGGTTATATAAATGATGCCATTTGTCCATGTGTTTTTATAAAGAAAACAACATCGGAATTTGTTGTACTTGCCGTATATGTTGATGACATAAACCTTATTGGAACTCCTATAGAACTCCAAAAGGCAATTGATTATTTAAAGAAAGAATTCGAGATGAAAGATCTCGGAAAGACAAAATTATGTCTTGGTTTGCAAATTGAACATTTGGCAAACGGGATTTTTGTGCATCAATCTACCTACATAGAAAAGGTACTGAAACGGTTTAATATGAATGGAGCACATCCATTAAGTACTCCAATGGTTGTTCGATCACTTGATGTGAATAAGGATCCATTCCGACCTCGAGAAGATAATGAAGAGCTACTTGGTCTTGAAGTACCATATCTTAATGCAATTGGTGCACTAATGTATCTTGCCAACACTACAAGGCCTGACATAACTTTTTTAGTTAATGTCTTAGCAAGATATAGCTATGCTCCTACAAGGACACATTGGAATGGAATCAAACACATATTACGGTATCTAAAAGGAACTACCGATATGAGCTTATTTTATGGCAATAATTGCAGTCCTGATCTTGTTGGTTATGCCGATGCTGGGTATTTATCTGATCCACATAGGCCCGATCTCAAATATGTTATGTGTTTATATGTGGAGGCACTGCCATATCTTGGCGATTGACTAAGAAATCGATCGTGGCTACTTCATCTAATCATGTAGAGATAATNTGTGGTTTAAAGTGTGACAAACTACCCACGATTTTGTATGAAGACAATGCAGCATGCATAGCACAATTGAAGGGAGGATTCATAAAAGGAGATAGGACAAAGCATATTTCACCAAAGTTATTTTTCACACATGATCTTCAAAAGAATGGTGATATCAATGTGCAACAGATTCTTTCAAGTGATAATATGGCTGATTTGTTCACAAAATCTCTACCAACGTCAACCTTCAAGAAGCTAGTGTACAAGATCGGGATGCGAAGGCTCAAGGATGTGAATTGATGCTCTCATCAGGGGGAGTTAATGCGCGTTGCACTCTTTTTCCCTTACAAGGTTTTGTCTCACTGGGTTTTTCTTGCAAGGTTTTTAACGAGGCAACCAAAAAGCGCATTTCTAAACATGTGTGCTCTTTTCCCTTTTATAGAAATTTTTTTCCCATTAGGTTTTATTTTAGTTAAGGTTTTAACTAGGCACATTATTTGTTGAATAGACATTCAAGGGGGAGTGCTATAAATAGAAATCTATTTAGAGTGAATGTCTATCTTTTAGAGAGTTCTACTTTGTGGCTAAGTCATTTTCCCCTATAAATAGAGGGGTCTTAGCTCATTAAATCATCCCAAAAATTCAATAAGAATTTTCTCTCTCTTTCTCTGCAATATTGTTCTTATTCTTTATTGTTTCATAACATGATTCTCTTACATAGTTTTTGATATTTGATTAATAATTAGCACAAAATATTTTTTGAAAAATTATAATATAGATAAATACTGTGGGAGATGAAATAGGTGAGGAAAGGTGGGGAGACAAGGTAATGGGTGTCTGGATCCGGGGTAAAGGTCAGGGGTCAGTGTCACGATCCCAATTTCCCACCGAATGATGTCGTGATGACACCTAATTTCTAAGACTAGGTAAGCCTAACATGCATGGAGAAATAACGGAAATAATAATAAAACTTTAAATTTAAACCATCTAAACTATCATAATAAAACTCAATAGTACAACTGACAATAATTCCCAAAATGTGGTAGAACTGAGTCATAATCTCTACACGGGTATATTATAAAATCCCTAGTATAACAATGTCTAGATAAAGAGTAAACAGTAGTAAAATAAGGATATAAGGTGACTCCGACGCCTGCGAACGCCGGGCAGGTATACTTTGAAGTCACCGAACTGTATGATCCACTCACTGATGCATAACCTGAGTCGAGGTACCTGGATTTGTACAAAAATATGCAGAAGCATAGCATGAGTATATCACAACAGTACCCAATAAGTATCAAGCCTAATCTCGTTAGAGTAGTGACGAGGCCAGGTCAACATACCTATTAGGATAAGAAAAACTGAACAAGTATAGTATAGTCTAATAATGAAAATGAGGAAATAGTGAGAATAAAACAATACAACAAGGTGGGATACAATTGAATTTAAAGTAATAAAGATAACAAGGAAGGAACACATAATAAGAACATCATGGAAACAATGCGGACAATTGCAAGTGAGAAAAATGAGAGGTAATAATAAGAATCACAACCGATGTACCGCCTTGTAATCTAATTTCACTTCACAATCACGATATTTCCTTATACCGCCACATGAGCTTTACATCTAGATAGTTTTGAAAACATCTTTTTCGAAATAACTACACGTAATTTAGCCCACCTTATGTCTCCACGTGGCTTCAAGTAATTCTCTTGCTAGCAACACACACATAAATTCCACCTTATTCCGCCACATGCACATTTACCCCTACCCTTATACTGCTGCATCTGCATCAATATCACAACACAATAATAACTCGCACCTCAAGTGCCCATATGCCACAACTTGTCAAAGAATCAACAATACCAATATTTCCATAACATAACTCATGGCTCAACCACAATATGTACCAAAATCTAAACAATAATGAAATAAAAATAGATAGCTCAACAAGAAGGATATCTCAACAATTTAACAACTTTGCCTCAATATGATAACGACATTTACAACTTCAACATTAATAACTCAACAAGAAGATATTCCATGAAATAACAACTTCAAATAATGTAATTCAATAATTAAAGAATTAACAAGACATTAAGGACGACAATAACTTCAACTAAAGCATGTAAGAGCAAAATAACAAGTAAGAGATAGAGCAAGTGTTAACAATGTCAAATAAATCATGTAAGGATAGATTAAGACATGTAAGGGTCGATTAACAATGGAATATATAACATGTTATGACAATTCAATTAAAGTCATGAAAAGAGTCTAAATAGCCTATATCGATCAAATACCATATATAGCCCGTTTACCCACTCGTCACCTTGCGTACACAGCTTTCACATAACACAAATAAAATAATCAACCCAAATGCTAAGAGGTAGTTCTCCCACACAAAGTTAGGAAAGATACCTCAAACAAGCTAAATCAACCCACTAATAAGCCTTTCCCGCGAATATTCAACTCTGGACTGCTCGAATCTCGCCTAATAACTTAATACCATAAAGACAAACCATAGAAAACTATTCCTAATAATAAACTTACAATCTTTAAAGAAAATTAAAAAGCCAACACTAAAGGTCAACTCCTAGCTCACACCTCGCAACTCGACCGAACTTACAAAATCCGAACACTCATTCAATAACGAGTCCAACAGTACTAAAATTATCCAATTCTGATATCAATCGACCTCTAAATATTCGATTTATAGTTTAGGAAGTTTTCACAAAAATCCCTAATTTTTTCAACTCAAAACACTAATTAAATAATAAAAACAATGACACATTCATGAATAAAAAGCAAATCCGAGTCAAGATCACTTACCCCGATCCAATCATTGAAAATCGTCTCCAAAATCGCCCAAAATCGAGCTCTCCAACTCAAAAGTGTGAAAAATGAAATAAACTCTCGACTCTAACCCTTTTTTGCCCAGTCATTCCGCACCTGTGGCTCTTGTCGCATCTACGACTCCGCACTTGCGGAAAGTTCATCGCAGCTGCGGATCCCACTAAGGTCAGGAAAATCCTCTTTTGCAGTCAAAACGCTCACCTGCACTCCCACTTCATCGGACCAAAAAGCGTTTCTGCGCGTTCACACCTGCGGATGACCTCTGCTCATGCGATCCAAGACCATCCTGTCCATATCCGCTCCTGCGACCAAATCCCCCGCACTTGTGGGCTCGTACTTTAGGAAACCTCCTCGCATCTACGGTTTCTGCCAACCCTAGGTACTCTACGCTTCTGTGATCAACCAGCCGCACCTACGACCAAGCTCAGCATAGGTGCTATGACACAAGAAACTCAACTGCAACAACCATTCCTTCTAAGTCCAAAATAGACCCAAATCAATCTGAATCATGCACGGGCCCACTCGACTCGTCCGAACATATCATCAAGTCCTAAATCACATAACGGGCCCACTCAAGGCCTAAAATCGCATCAACCAACATCAGTTCTACAAATCGCACCCCAATTCAAACCTATAAAATCCATGAACATTCAACTTTTAAAACTAAAACCGAATCATATCAAACCAACTCAGAATGAGCTCAAATTTTGCACACAAGTCATAAATGACACGACAGTACTATTCCAACTTTGAGAACCAAAATCCCGACCCGATATCAATTAAGTCAACTCTTGGTCAAACTTATTAACCTTCCATACCTTCAACTTTCCAACTTTCGTCAATTCAAGCGAAAACGACCTACAGATCTGCAAATTAATATCCAAACATATTCCTAAGTCCAAAATCATCATATGAAGCTATCTGAATCATCAAAACTCTATTCTGGAGCCGTCTATACAAAAGTTAAACTCCGATAAACTATTTCAACTTAAGCTTCCAACCTTGGGACTAAGTGTCCCATTTTCACTCCAAAACTCATCCATAACCAACCCAACAATCCCGAAACGCCATATAACTACAATTTAACATAGAGGAGGCAATAAATAGGGGAACAGAGCTGAATACTCAAAATGACCGGTCAGATCATTACATCCTCCCCCTCTTAAAACAAACGTTCGTCCTCAAACGAGTATTGAGACATACATGAAGTGATGAAAAAAATGAGGATAATGGCTACACATATCATGCTTGCTCTCCCAAGTCGCCTCCTCGAATGGTTGACCCCTCCGTTGAACCTTCACTGAAGAAATATTGTTTGACGTCATCTTTCGGACTTTCCTGTCAAAGATGGCCACTGACTCCTCAACATAAGTCAAATCCTTGTCCAATTGGACTGAGCCGAATTCTAAAACATGGGACGGATCACCGTGATACTTCTGGAGCAGGGAAACATGGAACACTGGGTGAACTGCACATAAGCTAGGTGGAAATGCAAGATTGTAGGCCACCTCCCCCACTCTCTCGAGGATCTCAAAAGAACCAATATACCTAGGGCTCAACTTGCCCTTCTTACTGAACCTCATCACACCTTTTATGGGTGAAACTCGGAGCAAAACCATCTCTCCGAACATGAATGCAACATCACGAACTCTCCGATCGACATAACTCTTCTTCCTAGACTGTGCTGTACAAAACCGATCCCGGATTAACTTGACTTTCTCCAAAGCATCTCAAACCAAATATGTGCCCGACAATCTAGTCTCACCTGGCTCAAACCAAACAACTAGAGAACGACACCACCTCCCATATAGGGCCTCATAAGGAGCCATCTGAATACTTGATTGATAGCTGTTGTTGTACGCGAACGATGGAAGCGGCAAGAACTGATCCTAAGAACCCCCGAAATCCATAACACAAGCACATAACATATCCTATAATATCTTAACGGTGCGCTCAGACTGTCCGTCTGTCTGTGAGTGAAATATTGTACTCAACATAACCCCCAGAAGTGCGATGTAAACTGCGTGCCTCGGTTAGCGATAATGGATACCGGTATGCCATGAAGTCAAAAAATCTCGCGGATATAGATCTAAACCAGTCACTTAGAAGAATAGGTAGTCACCACCAAAATGAAATGAGCCGACCTGGTCAACCTATCCACAATCACCCATACAACGTCAAATTTCTTCAAAGTTTGTGGGATCCCAACAATGAAGTCCATGGTAACACGCTCCCACTTCCACTCAAGAATCTCAAGTCTCTGAAGCAAACCGACTGGCCTCTGATGATCATAATTCACATGCTTACAATTTAGGCACCGATCATATAGTCCACTATATCTTTCTTCATTCTCCTCTACCAATAGTGATGTCTCAAATCCTGATATATCTTAGCAGCACCCAGATGACTGGAGTACCGCGAATTGTGGCCCTTCTGAAGGATCAACTCACGTAAACCATCTACATTGGGCACACATAATCGACCCTGAATCCGCAACACCATATCATCTCCAACAGAAACCCCCTTGGCATCGCCGTGCTGTACTGTATCCTTAAGGATAACCAAATAGGGGTCGTCATACTGACGCTCTCTGATGCGCTAATACAAGGAATACCGAGAAACCACGCATGAAAGAACCCGACTGGGCTCAGAAACATCCAATCTCACAAACTGATAGGCCAAGGCCTGAAGGTCCATGGCTAGTGGCTTCTTTGCTGTCGATAGATATGCCAAAATACCCAAACTCTCCGCCTTTCTACTCAAGGAATCGACCACCATGTTGGCCTTCCCAGGATGATATAAAATAGTGATATCATAGTCTTTAAGCAACTCTAACCATCTCTGCTGCCTCAAATTAATATCTTTCTGTTTGAACAGATGTTGAAGACTCTGCTGGTCAGTATAGATCGCACATGGAATACCGTACAAGTAGTGCCGCCAAATTTTCAAGGCATGAACAATAGTTGCCAATTCCAAGTCGTGGACACGGTAATTCTTCTCATGAACCTTCAACTGCCGAGACGCATAGACAATCACCCTATCATTTTGCATCAACACCGCGCCAAGACAACACGTGGTGCATCATAATACACAGTGTAAGACCCTGAACACGTAGGCAATGCCAACACTAAGGTTGTAGTCAAAGTAGTCATGAGATTTTGAAAGCTCACCTCACATTTCTCAGACCATCTGAAGGAGAACCCTTTTGGGTCAATCTAGTCATAGGTGCAGTGGATGAAAAAACTTCTACAAAATCGCGATAATACCCGAACAAACCAAGAAAACTCCAAATCTCAGTAGATGAAGACTGTCTGGGCTAACTCCGAACTTCTTCAATCTTCTTCTCTCTCAAGGTCTAAAACACGATTCTCAGATGCTGCTCATGATCCTTCCGACTGCGAGATACACCAAGTTGTCACCAATAAACACAATGATGAATGAATCAAGATATGGATGAAATACACTGTTCATGAGGTGAATAAATACTGGTGGGGATTTGGTCACTCCAAATGACATCACAAGGAACTCGGAGTGACCATACCGAGTCCTCAAAGCATTCTTCGGAATGTCCTGATCCCAAATCTTCAGCTAATGATACCCTAACCTCAAATCAATTTTTGATAACATTCTAGCACCCTGTAGCTGGTCAAATAAGTCATCAATGTGCGACAATGGATACCTGTTCTTTACTATAACCTTTTCAGTTGTCTATTAATACATATCCGTATAGAACCATCCTTTTTATTCACAAAAATAACGGGAGCACAGTAAGGTGACACACTAGGCCGAATGAAACCCTTATCAAGAAAATCTTGCAGGTGCTCATTCAACTCCGCAGTTGCCATACGATATTGTGAAATAGAAATGGGATGAGTGCCCGGCACCAAGTCAATACCAAAATCGATATCTCTATCAGGGGTATGCCCAAAGGTCTACTAGAAATACATCTGTCTCACCGCCGGAACTGACTCAACGGTAGGAGTATCAGTACTAACATCTCTCACTATGGCTAAATATGCATCACACTATTTCTCAACCATCTGATGTGCCTTAAGGACGGACACAACCCTGCTAGGAACATAATCCAATTTACCCCTCTACTCTAAGCGCGCCAAATCTGTCATAGCTAATGTCAAAGTCTTGGCGTGATAGTCCAGAATATCATGATAGGGCGAAAATCAGTCCATGACCAAGATAACATCAAAGTATACCATACTGAGTAACAATAGATCAACTATGGTCACAAAACCACCAATAACAACTAAACATGACTGATACACACGGTCTACAACATCATAATCTCCCACAAGCATGGACGCATATACAAGAGAACTCAAGGAATCATGAGATGTATCTAAATACGGAGCAAAGTAAGATGATATATATGAGCAAGTGGAGCCTAGATCAAATACTCTATGAAAAATTAGACAACACCTCTAATGACTACGTCTGATGCGACCGCCTCCGTCATACTCGAAAAAGCATGGAATCTGGGCTGGCCTCCCCCTCTAGGGCAACCCTTTCCCGCCTGACCTCTACACCTAGCTGGATATGTAGGTAGAGAGGCAACTGCAGTAGCAACCATGGCCTGAGAAGTTTGTGAACCTGGTGGAATACGTGAAGCCTGAGTAGCCTATGGAGGTGCACCCCTCCTGAGTCTAGGGCAGTCTCTCACCATATGTTGAGTATCAACACACTCAAAGAAAGCTCTCGGTTGACATGTATGCTGAAACTGGCCTTGTCCTGGTCGGTTAGACTGACCGCTGAAGCACCCCGTGTAGAAGGTGCGCTAGATAACGGTTGAGCAAAATGGGCAACCTACGACCTCGGAGTAGCTGGAGCACCACTAGAAGCTGTAGTTGGAGCACCACTAGAAGCTGGAAGTGCTGAATGAAATAGACGGCTCGCATAGCCTTTACTATGATGGGCTATAGCTGCATCGTGGTCACCACTAAATCTTCTAGTACCTCAAGGCCTTTTAGCCTCCATGTCCTCTCTTTGAAGGCCTCGCATACCCTCCAACCTCCGCGCAATCTCTACCACCTGCTGATATGGGGTTGCATTCTCCAACTCTCGATCCATGCTGAATATAATACCATAGTTGAGCCCATCGATAAATTGGCGGACTCTCTCTCTAACTGTTGAAACCAAGGTAGGTGCATGTCTGGACAACTCACTGAATCTAAAAGTATGCTCTGGCACTGACATAGTAACCTAGCGCAGCTGCTCAAACTAAATGCGCCATGCATCCCGAAGGGTCTCGGGAACAAAATCTCTGAAAACTGAGTCCATATGAGTGAAGTTGCATCTCCTGGGATACCCTCCTCGTAAGATCGCCACCACTGATACACTACTTCTCACAACTTGAATGTAGTAAAAGCAATCCCACTCGCCTCCACAATACCCATGTTGCAGATAATATGATGGTTTTCTCTAGAAATCCTTAAGCCTCTTTTGTATCTTGGCCGCTATAGAAAGGAGTATGATACTTCTTGAACTTCTCAAGTCTAAGCTGCCTATCCTCCGATGCCACTGCCATAACCTCGGGCTGAACCAAAACAACGGGCTGCACTGGCATAACCTCTAGGACCTGATCGACATGGGCTCGCTGCTCTGGAGTACAGGCCGCTGGAGTATGAGCTTCTCCCCCAACCTGAGATTTAGCTAAAGAAAGTGGAATAACCCAGCATGATCTAGAGTACCGAACATGCTTAAGATATGTGACATGGTCTCTTAAAGTGCAGGGGTGACAACAAGCGCCTCGGGTGCCTGTCCCTCAGCTGGTGCGACTGGTGGCTCTTCAATCACCGCTCGGGCAAGTGCTTTAGCTGCACCACATACCCCGCCTTGACCTCTGCCCCATCTCTTTCCTCTTGCGTCTATTTTAGGGGCTCAGATGTCTGATTATTAGATCCAATGGTGCATGTCCTCACAATCTCTGATAGAATAAAAAGACACGATTCAGATTTTGAAGTCAACAAATTCGCTTGATAAGGAATCAAAGAAGTGGAATATTTCTAATAGTTTTGCAACCTCTCAAAGACAAGTACATACGTATCCGTACCGATCCGCAAGACTCTACTAAACCTGCTTATGACTCGTAACACCTATGAACCTAGAGCTCTGATACCAACTTGTCACGATCCCAATTTTCCACCGGAAGATGTTGTGATGGCACCTAATCTGTAAGACTAGGTAAGCCTTACATGCATGGAGAAATAACATAAATAATAATAGAACTTCAAATTTAAACCATCTACACTATCATAATAGAACTCAACAGTACAATTGACAATAACTCCCAAAATTTGGTGAACTGAGTCATAAGCTCTACACGAGTATACTATAAAGAGTAAACAATAGTAAGATAAGGACAGAAGGTGACTCCAAGGCGTGCGAATGACGGGCAAGTATACCTTGAAGTCTCCGAACTGTATGATCCACTCACTAATGCCTATCCTAAGTCGAAGTACCTAGTTGTGTACAAAAATGTGCCGAAGCGTAGTATGAGTACGCCACAATGGCACCCAATAGGTTTCAAGCCTAACCTCGATAGAGTAGTGACGAGGCCCGACCAAGACACCTACTAGAATAAGAAAAACTAAACAAGTAGAGTATAATCTAATAATGAAAATGAGAAAATAGTGACAATAAAGCAATACAACAAGGTGAGCAACCACTTAATTTAAATCAATAAGGTAGCAAGAAGGAACACATAATAAGAACATCAAGGAAACAATGCAGACAAATGTAAGTGAGGAAAATGAGAGGTAATAACAAGAATCACAATCGAGGTATCGCCTCGTAATCTCATTTCACTTCACAATCACAATCTTTCCTTACCGCCACGTGAGCCTTACATTTGGATAGTTTTGAAAATACGTTTCCCGAAATCGCTACACGTACTTTAGCCCACCTCATGTCTCCGCGTGGCTTCAAGTAATTCTCTTACTAGCAACATGCACATAAACCCCACCTTATGCCACCACATGCACATTAACCCCTATCCTTATATCGCCGTATCCGCATAAATATCACAACACAATAACAACTCGCACCTCAAGTGCCCATATTCCAACTTGTAAAAAGAATCAATAATACCAATATTTCCACAAATACGAGGATGTCCGCAGATACGGACGGGTGTGCGCAAAAGCGCTTGCGCAAGTGCGGAAGGTGTCTGCAGAAGCGGATGCACAGATGCGTAGGGTTGTCTGTAAATGCGGTAGGCTGGAGGGTGAAGGAAAATTGTAGAAATGATGTTTGTTCCGCACCTGCGGGACCGCAGATGCAGAATTACTGGCAGGTTCTTATATTCGAAGGGTTTGAATGTTTTCTCATTTTGGGAGTTTTAGAACTAGGCTAAGGGCAATATCTGGGAGATTCTTTTCTATAATTGAAGAGGTAAGTGAATTTTAATCAGTTTTGAAGATAAATATTAATTACCCATTAATTATTACACCTATTTTATGTGAATTTGAGGTAAATTTTGGGGATTTTATGCTATGTTGTTGTAGAGTGAGATTTTGTGATTTGGGGGTCGATTGTTGTTGGAATTGGATGAAATTGATGTGGTTAGACTTGTAATTGAATGAGTGTTGGAAATTTGTAAATTTTGTTGGGTTCAGGGTTGCGGACTCAAGGTTGCCTTTTGGAGTTGACATTGCATATTTGATTCAAGACTTTAGCTTAATCATTCAGAATTTTTTTCTATGGATATTATTGATGGTATTAAGTTATTTTAGCTAGATTCGAGCTGTCTGGAGGTTGATACACACGAGAAGGGATTGTTAGAGGAGTGATTTGGTTTGCTTGAGGTAAGTATCTTACCTAAACTTGGTTAAGGCCCTAGTTTCCTGAGTTATTTGTGATATGTGTGGGGGTTGAGCCAATGTGTGAGAATTGAGGTATTTATCTATGCTCAGGGTAATTCTTATGATAAGATATGCCTTGGATTTACCGTTAAGCTTTAAGCTGTGATGTTTCTCATATTTGTAGCCATGTTGTGAGCTATTTGATCCATGTTTTGAGATTATGTAGTGGCTAATCACCTGATCGAACTTGATATTTGCTATTTTTGTGAAATAATTTCCAATTTAAACTATGATAGCACACTTTGCACATGCATACACTTTAGCATATCGCTTATACTAGTCCAGAAGCGTGAAATTTTATAGTTATTAATCACATACATGTGTTCTTGTATCTTTGTTCTGTGTAATTTGGGTTTGACTGGATGCCTGTTACCAAGCCGGGCAGATTGCGTTGTTATGCCCGTGACCAAGCCGGGCAGATTGCGTTGTTATGCCTTTGGCCATGCCGCGCGGATTATGTTGTTATGCAAGTGATCACGCCATGCCAATTGTGTTGTTATGCATGTGAACACGCTGCAAATTGTGTTGTTATGCACGTGACCTGCCTGGTGGATTATGATATTGAGCCTCTGATCAGACCTGGCTGATAGCACGTTAAATTGGCCGTGCTGCGTGTGGATATGGATCCATTCCCCTAGGATTACCCTCTCATGTGCCTTCTTGATTGTGTACACACATATTTGAGGAAAACTGATAAGTGGATTGGTATGAATATGGAAATATTTAGGAAAATCTAGCTAGTGTTCATTCTGGATTTTGCATTTCATCTTTACTTTCAATTTCCGTGGTTATTTACCTGATTATTTGCATATCATCTTTATATGCTAGATCGTTAACTTCGTAGAGTACTCGAGTAAATGTGCATGTTGACGGTCGATTTTGACCCACCCTTTTAGAATTAATTTACTTATTCTTAATAAGTTACAATGAAGATTTGAAGGTATTTTCTATCAATAAATACCTATTTTACAAAATTGATTAAGCATTAGTTTAAAATTAATAACCTTGTACTAACATTATGTAATTATAAATATACTTACTACTTTTTATTTTATTAAGGCAATTTCTAAAATACACTATCTAGGCTTTATAATTATTTATATGAATTATTTCTCAAATTCTGATTAATTAGATTATCATATTCAAGTTAGTGTTATAACTTAGATGTAACGACCTGGCCGGTCATTCCGAGAGTTTAGCCCTGTTTCTTCTTCATTTTATGTGGTTTAACTTCATTTATATGTGCTGGGTCGGTTGGTTCGGGTTCATAGTGGTCATGGTGAGAATTGAGGCATTTAGTCTCTCAAAGTAGCCTAATAGTTGAGAAAGTCAACTGAGAGTTGACTTATTGGTGAACGACCTCAGAATGCAGATTTTATGGCTCGGATAGTTTCGTTAGGTGATATGGGACTTAGGAGTGTGTTCGTAATGGAGTTTTGATGTCCGGTGTAGAATTAGGCTTGAATTGGCGAAAGTTAGTTTTTGGCGATTTTCGGTCGGCAGTGGAAAATAGGCTATCGGGGTCAGAATGGAATTCCGGAAGTTGGGACAGGTCAGTAATGTCATTTTGGATATTTGTGCAAAATTTCAGGTCAATCGAAGGTGTTTTGGTTGGTTTCGGCATCGTTAGCGAAATTTAGAAGTTTCAAAGTTCATAGGCTTGAATTTGATGTAATTTTGGTGTTTTCATGTTGTTTTTGGTGTTTTGAAGGCTCGACTAAGTTTGAATAATGCTATGGGGTGTGTTGGTATGTTTGGTTGGGGCTCCGAGTGGCTCGGGATTTATTTCGGATGGTTGGCGGTGTTTTGAACTTAAGAAAATGCAGCATATGGCTGCTGGTGTAAGTTTCTGGTCTTGGCCGCACCTGCAGATGGGTAGCCGCAGGTGCGACGTCGTAGGTCTGACGTCGCAGGTGCGAAAGGCCATGCGCAGGTGCAAATGGAGGATAGGCAGGGAAATCCGCAGGTGCGAAGAGTTGGCCGCACCTGCGAAGCCGCAGGTGCGAAATTGCTGGATAGAACAATATATAAGAGGCCTCAGTGAAATTTTATTCATTTCACCATTGTTGCATGCGGTTGGAGCTCATTTGAAGGCAATTGGAAGAGAAAATTCGTGGGTCTTCAGTGGAGGTAAGTTCCCTGGTTATTAAAGTCCTTTCTATGTTATTTTGTTCGGATTAGGCTTGTAATTTGAAGGATTAAAGTAAGAAAAATTGGGAAAATGGGAGGAAAGATTTGGGAATTTATTTTAGCAATTTTAGTGGGCAATTGTGGTTCGATTTTGATGTTCTTGGTATGTACAGACTCGTGGGAGGATAAGGGTTCTTGTGATATAAATTTTATCGGATTCTGAGGTGTGGGCTCGGGGCTCGGGTTTGGCCGAATTTCGAGATTTTTGTATAAATTGATAGTTTTCGATTGGGTTGAGTTCCTTTGGTATATATTAATGATGTTAAACTGATTTTGGCTAGATTCGGAGCAATCGGGAGCCAATTTGAGGGGCAAGATCATAGGGGACTAGTATTGTGGCCCGGTAGAGGTAAGTAATAGTTATAAATCTTGTCCTGAGGGTATGAAACCCCGGACTTCATATTTCTCACTGATTTTAGAATGGCGCACATGTCGGATGACGAGTATGTGGCGCGCACTGATTTTTGGATTGGACTTGGTCCTCTATGCGACAACTATTGAGTTGTATATTTTACTCAAATACTTATGTTAAATTATGTTCTAAAGATTGTTGCAATATTGGGTTGTAAGTCGTGTTTCGGGCCTCGTGCCGATCTGTTTCGACCCCTGGGGGGCTTTTTACTGCTGTTTTCCTCACTGTTTATTTGATGATTTTACTCAGTCACATTGTGCTTACTGTTTTCGAAACTCAGCCTGATTTACACTACTTTGAGATTTAAAAATGATGTTTTGGGTCGAGTACCCTATTTTACTGATTCGCTCGATGGGCTTTTGAGAGGTTCTGCTGAGTGAGGCCGAGGGCCTGATTATGAGGATATGATACGCCACGAGGTGGCTTGATATTAGCGCTTGGGCTGAAGGAGCCCCTCCGGAGTCTACACATACCCCAGTGAGCGCACCGAGTTCCTAGTGCCGAGTGGTGAGTGATTGAGAGGCATGAATGACTGTGAGGTATGCCCGAGGGGCTGATTATGAGTGATGGTGAGGTATGCCAGAGGGGCTGATTATGAGTGACTGTGAGGCATGCTCGAGGGGCTGATTATGATACATGTTTTTCCCGAGGGGCTAATTATGATTTTGCCATTTTCACTCTGAACTTATGAAATATGTTTTGCCCGAGGGGCCTTTTGATGATTTTCAGCATTTTGTTACAACTAACTTCTTGAAAGTTATGTTGAAACTATTGGCGAGTATATTTCCAAATGATTTTTACTGAAATTGGCTTTTAAGCGTGATGATTTAACGTGTACGTTGTTGGAAAGAAAGGCTGTGCTTATTGTGAATTGATGAATTGATTTTATGTGTTTCTTGCTGCTCAGACCTGATTTATTTTCATTACTACTGAGTTGGTGTACTCACATTACTCCATGCACCTTGTGTGCAGATCTAGGTGTTAGGGCAGGGTGATCTGTCTATCTGTTCCAGAGATTCTCGAAGGTTTGCGAGGTAGTTGCATGTGTTCGCAGTTCTGCTCTCTCTCCTGCTTACTATTATAGAATTTATTTTCTTTTGAGTTGTATATTTTATGTAGATGCTCATGACCATTGACTCTGGGTTCTCGGGGGTTGTATTTAATATTCAGTATAGCTTTAACTGTTTTATAAATGTTTAAAGGAAACCTTTATGGGTAATCAGTATAGTAGAGATGTAAATGGGAGCTTGTTATGTTTTGAGTGTAGTTTTGGCTGGCCTAGTTCCACGATAGGTGCCATCACGACTGGCTTAGATTTGGGGCCGTGACAGGTTGGTATCAGAGCGCTAGGTCACATAGGACTCACCGGTCATGAGCATGTTTAGTAGAGTCTTGCAGATCGGTACAAAGACGTCTGTACTTATCTTCGAGAGGCTGCAGAACCCTTAGGAAAAATCTCACATTCTTGAATTCTTGTCATGCGAACCTATTTAATTCAGCCAAGAGCGTAACTCTTGAATTCCTTCCATGTATTGGAACTCGCACGAGAGCGCTTGGTATCAGCTGTGCATCGACGACTTGTGACTTCCATGGATGAGATGTGATTTTGGCATGTTGGTAATGTGCCAGTCTGGAGGACTTGAGGCCGGATTCATTCTGTGGCTTGAGTGCTGAGATTTTCATTGTGTGGGCACATGTATTTGGGGTCTTATATGTTCATTGATGTCCTTATTAATGGGGCTTTGTGACTAGATGTATACGTGGTGAGTGTGATTTGACGGTTAGATGTGTTCAGACTATGATTTGTGAAAAAAGGGTTGGCTGGAAATGTGACAAGATTTATTGAGTGTTTGATTTCTGTCTCGGTTTGATATATGGCCTTGAGTTGTGAGTATATTGGAAGACCTCTCATATTGTGTAGTTGTGGAGTGAAGCGGATCTTTCTGTTGGGTTATGAATTCTTGGTGATGTCTTTTGAGTTGATCATTGCCCCAATAGCGTTCATGTATTTGATTAACGGTGTATTCCAGTCGTATTAGCACTCCTTGCTATTGTATTCATTGATGGCGTCCTGGCACATTCACGTAGCCAGGAGTAGCATACTCAGTATTTGAGGATGGCATTATAAGGATTTAGGGAGGAAAGGCTCTATGCAAAATTCTCCGAGTGTGACTTTTGGCTCGGTTCAGTAGCATTCTTGGGACATATGGTGTCCAGTAAGGGTATCCATGTGGTCATACATGCGTGGGTAGAGCTTCCAGAAGCTCGAGATTTCTGCGACCACCACTCCAGTGTTAGTTCTGCCATCAGCTTCAGGTTCTTACCGCATATCGTGATGCCTCGAGGGTAGGCGTTGTTTTTGTTCAGATGCAGGAAGGTGTAGTTATTGCGTGATAGTTATGGTCTTCAGAAGTGTATGGAGAGATATCAGTTGAGGCTAAGCGGGAAATGGTATCTCCTGTGGGTTGTCCTGGGTGTGTGATCCTTATGATGTTCTGTAGTAAGTTCTCTTCTACCAGTAAAGGATATATGTTGTAATTTGAGTTTAGATTGCTTGTGGAAGTTGGCATGACTATTACAATGGTGCATGCGAGATTCTGTAGTTGACTTGAGCTGTTAGACAGGCGGTGTTATTATGGGCATTGTGAGTTATTATTTGTCTCGATCGTTGGCTTTGAGCCAAGTGGGGGGAGTCTGTTAATGATAAGTTGATTGCGCGATCATGCGTGGTATTGGTTTCAGTTCGAGGTATATTGGTGGATCAGTTATGACCTGCAGATGTGGGGTCTGGGAATGACACGAGTAATGGTAATTTCTTCGATATATGTTGTAATGTACTCTGTTGGGGTAATTGGGTTCTATTGAATGATTTAGTGGAAATTGTAAAAGGTGTAGTGTGTGCAGTGTATGAATTTGCTTGTGGCTTCAAGTGAGTGGATTACTTTCCTAGTAGGCTAGTGTGCAAACGGGTCAGGTTGATTCTGCCTAAATTGGTCAGTGTGATTGAGACTTACGTTGGAGGGTGTCAAGACATGTGGTATTTCTACATGATCACGGATTCTACATATCAATATCAGGAAGGTGAGGGTAATGGCTTTAGATTCGCAGGAAGTCTCTTCAGGGTAAGTATTTTGAATGTGGTACTTTTGGGGATATTTGAGAGAGTATTCGGCGGCTTATGAGCCTTAGACGGTATGGTTTTGTGCTTGGGTCGCGTGTGGTGAGTCTGGGGTGAAAATTGTGGTATAACGTCAGGGAGAAGTATCAATTTGAAGGTAAGTCAGAAGAAACTTGGGAAAAATAGGTCAACTTGGTGGTAGGTCGGATCGGCATGGTAAGGGATACGATTAGTTCTTTGGGTGTTCATGAGGTGACGAGTTTTTTCGGGTGTTTCTTAGCAATGCTCTTTGATTTTTGGTGGTCTGCGTATCTTGGTTTAGTTATAAGAATTTAGTCCTAATGGTTTGGTGTTGCGTAAATGGGATTTCGTATAGTTCCGGATGGTTTCTACCGCTGTTACAGGTGCATATTTTCTTTTGGTGTGAGGTGCAGGTGACGTGTAGTGAATTTGCTTCTAAATGGGATCAAATGTAAGTTCTTGGCTAGTTGGGTACGTAGTTTCTTGTTGCTCAAAAGAGACCCTGGAGTTCCCGTATTTTTACTAGGTTGGCATTGCGTATGCGGTATGTTGGGTAGAGTTAGATTTGCATAGGTGAGGTCACGGTTCGGTTCTGGAAGGAAGGTCATAAATTCTTAGGCAGCATGGGCAGTTTCAGATGAATTGGTAGATGATATCACTAATTGGTGCGACTTGATGAGGGTATACATTTAAGACCGAGCAATGTGTTTGAGTTAAGGGTACTTCATTGGTATCGCGACGCCCTTTTGTTGGATCGACTGTTGATATTCAAGGTTGCTTGGTAAACGGAAGAATTATAGGGGTATCCCTCGTGGAATAAGTGAGTATTTGGAATGTGTTATGTATTCGAGTGGTGGAGTTGAGATCAGATATGGTAATCCGTATGCTTAATGGACTTCGAGACTGAGATTTCTCATAAACAGGTTATTTTGTGGTAGTGGACTGTGAAGATGCGAGCTGAGCTAGTTGGATGTTAGTATGTACCATGATTCCGTCATTGTAAACTTTATGGTAAGTTATCTATCTGTTGTGGGTGATCAAAGTTAATTTAGGGTTACTGGTAGGCTTATATGGGTCTGTGTTTTGCACAGGGTCGAAATTGCTGGCTCTGAATTTCTATTATTGAGAAATGTACCATTCGATGGTGATTGAGTTTATTCATGTTCTAGAGTGATCTATGAGTTACCCTTTGGTGTTGTGAGGAGTGGTGATTATTGGTTATATGCACATATGGTGCAGTTCTAATTGGGCTTTATAGCTAGATTTGAGTAAGGTAAGTAATTGGGTGTTGCGGGATTGAGACGTGTTGGTTATATACTTTCTGTTTCGGGTGGCATGGTATCATCCGGTTATCCCCGTGGTTATGGCAATGCACTTCGAGTACTTGGTGGCGAATTTCGAATGGTTATTGATTTTGGGCAAGGTGTCCTGAAGTATTTCGAGTGGACCAGCGTTTGGATGAGATCATGTAGTGTAGCGGAGTTATGTAGGGGTGTGGCCTTTGGTATTAGATTCGTGTGTTTTGATTTTTACTGCGTGTGCCAGGCTGTTAGCATGATATGGTGATGGTAATTGTTAATGGCAGGATAACCTTCTCGTGTGGATCTTTTATATAATTTGATTTCATTGGGATGTTGCTGTTAGGTGCACAAGTTGCACAGGTTTTGGTTTCGAATTGTATCGATGTGTCATATTATCAGGGTGGTCATGATAGATGAGAAGAGGTCATTGGTCCTAGAATGAACATTCAGAATTTTCTACAGCATAGTTGGAAGGATAAATATCGGGAGTCAGCTTAGGAATCTGCTATAATTCCTGTTTGGGAAGGGGGAGCTTCATGTCTGACTGATCGGACAAATGGTTGTTAGTTCTATGTGCTTCTTTCATCATCGGAAATATATGGAAGTGTTAGGGCAAGACATTTATTGATAAGAGGTTATGTACCGGTATTGGGTTGTTCTGAGAAGTTATTGTGGTTAAGAGTTATCGCTATGGGTGTTTGAGTCATGCGGAGTATTGTGTTATTTCATCTGGGTGCATATATGGCTTGATTCAGCGTGTTCAGACTTATTCAGTTTATAGTTGTGGAATTTTGATCTTGCAAGTTATTTCAGAAGTGGGAATTTGGTTCTAAGGTTCATGGGTCAGGATTGGATTTCAAAATTTCAACTGTGTTGTGCTATTGGACCTATATGGGATAGGGTGACGTGGGATCACCCCCGGGTATGTGCATGGTAAGCTACATAACAGTTTGATGGGGTTGGAGAACAACTCTTGGCACGTTCGAGGACGAACATATGTTTAAGTGGGGGAGGATGTAACGACCCGACCGGTCATTCCGAGAGTTTAGCCCCGTTTCCCCGTTTCTGCTTCATTTTATGTGGTTCAGCTTCATTTATGTGTGTTGGGTCGGTTGGTTCGGGTTCAGAGTGGTCATGGTGAGAATTGAGGCATTTAGTCTATCAAAGTAGCCTAATAGTTGAGAAAGTCAACTGAGAGTTGACTTATTGGTGAACGACCTCGGAATGCGAATTTTATGGCTCAAATATTTTCGTTAGGTGATTTGGGACTTAGGAGTGTGTTTGGAATGGAGTTTTTATGTCCGGTGTAGAATTAGGCTTGAATTGGCGAAAGTTAGTTTTTGGCGATTTCCGGTCGGCAGTGGAAATTACGCTATCGGGGTCAGAATGGAATTCCGGAAGTTAGAACAGGTCCATAATGTCATTTTGGATAAGTGTGCAAAATTTCAGGTCAATTGGAGGTGTTTTGGTTGGTTTCGGCATCGTTAGA
>ML404495.1:143345-184658 GCA_005239525.1 Nicotiana knightiana | reverse complement strand
GTGTTTCGAAGGCTCGACTAAGTTTGAATAATTCTATGGGGTGTGTTGGTATGTTTGGTTGGGGTCCCCGAGGGGCTCAGGATTTATTTCAGATGGTTGGCGGAGTTTTGAACTTAAGAAAATGCAGTATATGGTTGCTGGTGTAAGTTTCTGGTGTTGGCCGCACCTGCGGATGGGTAGCTGTAGGTGCGACGTTGTAGGTGCGAAAGGCCATGCGTAGGTGTGAAAGGAGGCTAGGCAGGGGAAATCCGCAGGTGCGAAGAGTTGGCCGCACCTATGAAGCCGCAGGTGCGGAGAAGTGGCCGTAGGTGCGAAATTGCTGGGCAGAATAATATATAAGAGGCCTCCGTGAAATTTTATTCATTTCACCATTGTTGCATGCAGTAGCTCATTTGAAGGCAATTTGAAGAGAGAATTCGTGGGTCTTTNTGCGAGGTAGCTGCATGCGTCCGCAGTCCTGCTCTCTCTCCTGCTTACTATTATAGAATTTATTCTTTTGAGTTGTATATTTTATGTAGATGCTCATGACCAGTGTCTCTGTGTTCTCGGGGGTTGTATTTAATATTCAGTATAGCTTTAACTGTTGTATAAATGTTTAAAGGAAACCCTGATGGATAATCAGTATAGTAAAGATGTAAATGGGAGCTTGNAGGTAAGTTCCCGGGTTATTAAAGTCGTTTCTATGTTATTTTGTTCGGATTAGGCTTGTAATTTAAAGGATTAAAGTAAGAGAAGTTGGGAAAATGGGAGGAAAGATTTGGGAATTTCTTTTGGCAATTTTAGTGGGAAATTGTGGTCTAATTTTGATGTTCTTGGTATGTACGGACTGGTGGGAGGATACTATTTCTTGTGATGTAAATTTTATCGGATTCAGAGGCGTGGGCCTGGGGCTCGGGTTTGGNGGGAGCCAATTTGAGGGGCAAGAGCATAACGGACTAGTATTGTGGCCCGGTAGAGGTAAGTAATGGTTATAAATCTTGTCCTGAGGGTATGAAACCCCGGACTTCATATTTCTTACTGATTTTAGAATGGCACACATGTCAGATGACGAGTATGTGGCGCGCACTATTTTTTGGATTGGACTTGGTCCTCTCCGCGGCAACTATTGAGTTGCATATTTTACTCAAAACCTTATGTTAAATTATGTTCTAAAGATTGTTGCAATATTGGGATATAAGCCGTGTTTAGGGCCTCATGCCGATTTGTTTAGACCCCTTGGGGGCTTTTTATTTCTATTTTCCTCACTGTTTATTTGATGATTTCACTCAGTCACATTGTGCTTACTGTTTTCGAAACTCAGCCTGATTTACACTACTTTGAGATTTAAAAATGATGTTTTGGGTCGAGTACCCTATTTTATTGATTCGCCCGAGGGGCTTTTGAGAGGTTCTGCTGAGTGAGGCCGAGGGCTTGATTGTGAGGATATGATACGCCACGAGGTGGCTTGATATTAGCGCTTGGGCTGAAGGAGCCCCTCCGGAGTCTGCACACACCCTCAGTGAGCGCACTGAGTACCGAGTGCCAAGTGACGAGTGACGAGTGACGAGTGACGAGTGACGAGTGACGAGTGATTGGGAGGCATGAGTGAATGTGAGGTATGTCCGAGGGGCTGATTATGAGTGATGGTGAGGTATTCCCGAGGGGCTGATTATGAGTGACTGTGAGGCATGCTCGAGGGGCTGATTATGATACATGTTTTTGCTGAGGGGCTAATTATGATTTTACCACTTTCATTCTAAACTTATAAAATATGTTTTGCCCGAGGGGCCTTTTGATGATTTTCAGCATTTTTTTTACACTAAACTTCTTGGAAGTTATGTTGAAACTATTGGCGAGTATATTTCCAAATGATTTTTACCGAAATTGGCTTTTAAGCGTGATGATTTAACGTATACATTGTTGGAAAGAAAGGCTGTGCTTATTGTGAATTGATGAATTGATTTTATTTGTTTCTTGCTGCTCAGACCTGATTTATTTTCATTACTACCGAGTTGGTGTACTCACATTACTCCCTGCACATTGTGTGCTGATCCAGGTATTAGGGCAGGGTGAGCTGTCTATCTGTTCCAGAGATTCTCGGAGGCTTGCGAGGTAGCTGCATGCGTCCGCAGTCCTGCTCTCTCTCCTGCTTACTATTATAGAATTTATTCTTTTGAGTTGTATATTTTATGTAGATGCTCATGACCAGTGTCTCTGTGTTCTCGGGGGTTGTATTTAATATTCAGTATAGCTTTAACTGTTGTATAAATGTTTAAAGGAAACCCTGATGGATAATCAGTATAGTAAAGATGTAAATGGGAGCTTGTTATGATTTGAGTGTAGTTTTGGTTGGCCTAGTTCCACGATAGGCGCCATCACGACTGGCTTAGATTTAGGGTCGTGACATTAGAAGACAAAGTATTTCATAAATAATTAATTATAATAATTAGTTGTATGTTTAATAATTATAATTTTACCATATTTTATTGAAAATAATCAAGTTTAATTAAATTAATTTTAAAAGGATTAGAAGACCAAAAGGCTACAATTGCAAATCTCTTACTAAGCACAAGATGGCCATTTTTAAACTAGTTTTGGCCCAAATACCAGGCCCAACCCCTCATCTGACCCAATCCAAACGACCCTCCCATTCCAAGTTGGCGATCTGCGTCCATCTCCCTAAACCAATCACAGCACACCACGTCACTCGCCTCTCTCACTTACTAAGAAAGCACAATGAATCTGGACTATTGATCTATCAGGTCCGCGTTTTATCCTCATTTTTTCTTTAATTTTTGGTACTCCACTAGACTTGATCTTAGCTGTCCAAATCCAACAATCCAACGACCATGAATTTTTCACATTTTAATTCCTTAATGCCCATATTATCAGGGCCGTTGAATAGTAGATCCAACGGCCTAGATCCCACCTCTCTAACTTAAACCTAAAGACGACCACCCCCATCTCTAAAACCCTACTCACTCTAACACTCACCAAGCCGCCTAACTTTCCCCTTTCTCTCTTTTTTCTCTCAAACTAACAGGCTCAAATCAATCAAACAAACCTTGCACAAATCCGTGCAAGGTCTTGAATCCATCATGATATCATCCCTCCTTTCTCCTTTATCTGAGAATCCTGCTGACCTTCCCCTTTTGTTCTTCAACTCTGAAGCACTAGACCTAGCTAGTGAAATCGAAGCACTTATCTTCAATCTTTCAAATCCCAACTCAGAAGATCATCTTCTTTGTCCCTAGGCTGTGAGATTAACGATTCCCTCTCCGTTTTCACTGATTAAATTCAAAACTCCTTAAGTCTGAAAATCCTAGACTAATCGATGCTAGGTCAAATTCTCAAAATCCTTCGTGCTCTGTCAAATTGGTGGCATGCATGGCCTTCGTACAACATTAATTATCATTATTCTTGGTCCAGAGGTCAATCGTAGAGACCTCTGGACATTGGTCCTTTACCCGGTTTCTCTCAACAGGCACTCCTCCTCTCTCTCGAGTAAAGCTTCATCATTTCTCCCTCTGTTTCTTTAGATTTTCTCCAAATTGCTCACATCATCAGCTCCTCGTCATCTCCCACTATCATTTTGAATCTTGTTGAACCCTAGAGGCATTGAATGCCACTATAAAAGGGATCTTCAATGATCTCACCCAACGCACACATACAGATACGAATACATTGAGCACACAAAGACACTAAGAAATTTAGGGTTTCTAGTCTTGGATTTCTTAGCATTTTCCATCTCTTTTGCTGAGTTCTACTGCTGACTTAAACTCGAGAGTTCTGGGATCTTGAGCAACAAAAAGAATCAGTTTGGTCTGCTGCCTCGAAAAGGTCAGCATCTCTCTCTCAATCTTTCTTTTTCTTCGTCTTTTTGAATGACATGAGTATTCTGAGATGGGTGCTATAGATTATAATTATGTTCTTGACATGTTTGATTTTTATGCTTTGTTAGTTTGATGACCTTTTGTGGTCAACTTATTCTGTTATGATTCTTTAAGTGATAACCGATTAAGCATTGATACTTGTTGATCTTTGTTCTGAGTCTTTCAACAGTCTCCATGCCTAAGTTCATATGTATTCATGTTTATGACTAAAATGAAACCTGAACTTGTTCAAGACTTATAACCCTGTTTCATTTTTAACCTTGAGCCTGAACTTAAAATATTTAAACACTTTATTCTCTGCTTGTGTTTGATAAATTATTTCTGAGTTGTTAGTATAGTCTTTACTTTGTTTAGGTATTATCATTGTCAACTAATCATGTTCATCTTATCCTTCACCAATGATACTGTTGTGATTTTCACTTCTGCATATTATTCCCTACATCCTATTTGCTTTATGATTGAGTTCATTATTTGGTAATCTTAGGTGATATACACCTGAAAGCTCAATAAGTCCATACCACTTAACTAAGTTGACAGAATCCGATTGTTTAGATGCTCTTCTTCTTTGTATCTGTATCTTCTAACTCTGACGGAAATTTTTGGGCTGTCACTATAATCTTCTCATGATCATACTCAATTCTTATATGCATTTATAGGAAGCTATCTTATTTGCATCAAAGTTTCTTTTCATGAATATTTGTTGAATATATATATATATATATATATATATATTCTGTTAAAGTTAAGATATGTTCCTCTTCACATGCAAGTCTGACCTTGTTTGGATAAAGTCAACTGGTAATTGCTTCATAACTAAGTTTGTTTTGCCCCATGATTAGTTTAGATCTTCATACACATGTATAATTAAAAAATGATGCATAATATCCTTGTCCTAAACCTCTTTGAGCCACTATTGATTCTGTAAAGCCTGCATGCATCTATTATTAACTTATCTTCCATGAAGATATGACTTAGACACTATGTTATAATCAAGTGACACTTTTAGGAGCTGCAGCATAATTATTTCATACCTATATGTTGAACTAGATTTATGTTTGAGTTTGAACTTGTTTTAATGAAATGTTTTCCGTCTCCTTTCTTTTCCAACATGTTGATATGGTTCTGTAATGTGCAAAGTTCCCCTGCTTATATGAGAACACTGTCTCACTCACCCTACCTATGTGTAGTTGATTAAATGTTGCAAGCATCTTTGTTTGAATCTTAACACCATGTTATGTCTTGAATTATGCTCAGTCCTTCTCCCTATTGTTAATCTGAAACTGAATCCGACTCTCAAATCTCACGAAGTCCATTTGTTGATATTGTTTGAACATGTTGACTTACTAACACTGTTAGACGCATGACTCTGTTGAGACATTAGGGGTCCCATGTTTAAATCTGTGAATTTGTAGTCATGATGAGAGTTTAATCCCATTCATAATGAGCTTGATAACCTCTCTGTGGCAATGGATGACTATAACTGTTGGTTTTGAATTTGCATTGATGGTATTTAAGGTGCCAAGTAGTGTTGTAATACTTGTTCAAATATGTTGTGCCGTAATGGTATGATATGAAACTTTTTTATTCTATATGTATTCTAAGCCCCCTCTAGGTTTACTTTATATTTGTTCCTTATTTAGTATCATAGTAATCTGTATTCTCTTGTGTTATTTTCGGTAAAAGGAAAGTATATTTTGTGGTAAGTAATACTTTAGTGTTTAGTTTGCATTGGAGGGGCCTCATTGGCACTTAAACCTGTAAGGAAAATATTCCGTTAGTGGTTAAGAGTATTTGGGAGTGGAGTTTGAATCTAGGTTGGGGTGACCTCCCCGGCACAAGCATTTCCTTGGGCCTTGAGTCCCATGAGAACTTTGAAGTGTCGGGGAATTGAAAGGGAGCATCGACCTCGAGTGGAGTTCCCTCTTTAGCTCTTAATTTGTTGACGCATCCAGTTCTTAAAGGTTTAGTGTTTAATGACAATGAAAGGTTTCCAATGTGAATTATTTGCTAAGTAAATCCATCACATTAATATATAATTTCCTCCACCATGTTAATCATATGCTTGCTTCAGTTATCTGTTTGTGTATTTGTCATGTACATCAAAGTATGATCTGTAGTTAGAATATGCTAAATATATTGAATATGTGTCTAATGAATTTCTTATTCCTTTGACATGTACATTTGTTTGGGCCTCTGAGTTCCCGATGAACTCAGGGCCAGTCCCAGCCTTATTATATTTCATCATGGAGCCCAAAGTCAATCACATTTTTTTTACTGTTGGGCCTACCTTCTTGAGGCCCAATCACAGAGTCCATTCCTCTTTCCCTCAGCTCTTTTATCGTTATTTACTATCTCGTTATTATAATTTACTATTTTCTGATTAGTTTAAATTAATGTTTAGTTGTGTTTGTTATGTCTCTATAGTTGTTTTATTTCTCATGTATATGAAAATATATTATATCACATGCTTTTCATTTACATTTTAATATCATATAAACTTAGGCAAGTCTTAAACAATATAGGATCTTAATAGGGACCTTAGCTACTAGTAGATCCTTAGTTTGGTAGTTATAATCTGCTCGCTAATTATTGTGTTTCACTCATCTTTTATTTCCTTAAAAGATTTGCAAAAGAACAGAACTTAACAAAGGCAACAACTCTATTTCGAAAAAGGGAAATCAGACCTCAGCTTTATTGTTAAAAAGTAAAAAATTAAAACTTCAAGAACTGTCATCCTTAAGGAATTTTCGACTAATAACCTCTTCTTTGAAAACTTTCTGAATCTTAAGTAATTTTAGGATTACTTTCTTACAAAACACCCCTTATAATTACATAAATAACCGTCCCCAGAGTCAAAATATTTTCATGACTCAATCTCTTTTATAAACTAATAGAATCTAGACCACCTATATACCAATTTCAAAACTCTTTCAACATATCTTATGAACTTCTTCATAAACTCGCATCCCTTTAGGGTATCACATTCTTATATCAATATCATACTCTCCCTTTAGGTATACAATAAGAAACATTCCTTATCACTAATGAAAGCATTTCATAAATAAGTTATCCTAACTTAGTCTAAATCCTATGGAGCTACCTTATGTAGATTTTAAGGAGTTCCTAACACCTTCACCTTAGAAGAAAAAGAACCCTTACCCACAGTCTCACTAGTTAGTAGACCAACAAAGAACATGACTTCATAATTAAATAGGCACCCTAGTATACCTTTAAAGGTGGCGACTCTCTTTCATCAACAACAGGGAAACCACAAGTTGAATTCTGTCTTGACTAGTGCAAGATAGGGTGCAACAGTGCATACACAGATGATTCAGTCTATGCTTTATGACTTGATCACATGAGTTTTATGTACTTGTTGAATTTATAAAATCGTACAGCTTATAGCAAATGCCAATTATAATTCTTGTTTCTTTACCTCGCGTAGGTTAGTTATGATACTTGCTGAGTACATGGGGTCGGTTGTACTCATGCTACACTCTGCACTTAATTATGCAAATGCAGGTGTCAGACCTAGTCATCAGTAGTGGAGTTTCTTGTTGTGCTGATCATCAAGAGAGAAGGTTGAACAACATTCTCGACCGCATTCTTGGCGTCTCTTTTCTTACGTAATGATGTCTTTATTTAAGACAATAATGTATTTGGCTATTTCAGACTTGTATTTCTATATTAGAGCTAATGACTCCGTATTTACCAATTCTAAGGGATTTTATCATTTATTGGTATTACTATGCTATGTTAAGGATTTAGACTTATGTTGATTATGTCATTTCTATTATTTTGGTTCATTATGGTTATATCCGACTTGCCTAGAAAGTGTGTTATGCTCCATCACAAGGGGTTAGGATTTTGGATCATGACAAGTTGGTATTAGAGTTCTAGGTTCATAGGTATTACAGGTCATGAACAAGTTTAGTAGAGTCTTGCGGATCGGTACATAGACGTCTATACCTATTTTCGAGAGGCTACCGAATTGCTAGGAAAAACTTCACTATCTTGCATTCTTATCATGCTATTTTATTATTTTCGAACTTTGAACCTTGACTTTTCTATTCACGCACAGATGTTGAGGACATATGTAGCCGGATCATGCGGACTGGAACCCATACCACCATTTAGTGTCGCGAGAGGCCTGGACTACGATAGAGGCCGAAGTAGGGCTCGCATTACAGCTAAAGCAACACCTGTGAAGCGGCCAGTTACTCCAACTCAGGATCAGGTTGCAGATACTGTTGAGCTGGCGGGAGCAACTTAGGTGCTAGTGCCTATTATCATTCCTGGCCTTTAGGAGGCCTTGGCTTAGAATTTGACTACGTGCACGAGCGTGGCTCAGACAGTTTTAATCCAAGTTGCACCAACTACCTCACAGTTTAGGGGAGGTGTCCAGACTCCTGCCGCCCATACTCCAGAGCAGCTAGATCAGGGTTATCAAACACTGCGGGTATTACCAGTTCAACTGGTTGTTGCTGCCCTAGCCGAGGTTGGTCCACCTATTAATGATGAGGAGCATAAAAGGTTGGAGTGGTTTGGGAGTCTTCAGTGGAGGGGAGTCAAAGGATACTCAGGATTTTTTAGACTAGTGTCAGCGGATCCTTCACACATCGGGTATTTTGGACACCAATGGGGTTGCCTTTACTACTTTTCAGTTAACTAGGGCAACCTACATATGGTGGGAGACTATTGAGTTAGGAAGGCCAGCCGGCTCCACTATTTACGTGGAATGAGTTATCAGTTATCTTCTTAGAAAAGTTTGTTCCACATAGTCGTGTGGAGGATTTGCGTAGGGAGTTTGAGCAGCTACGCTAGGTATGACTGTGATCCGGTACAAGATGAGATTTGCAGATTTGGTAAGTCTTGTTATATGGTTGGTTCCCAATGAAAGGGAGAAGATTATGAGGTTCATTGATGGCCTCAACTATAGTTTGCATTATTTTTTGGCTCGAGAGGTTGAGACAGATGCTAGGTTTGACCAGGTGGTCAAGATTGGTAGACGCTTAGAGCAGGTCCGCATGCTTGAGCGTGAGGAGCGAAAGGTCAAGAGGCCTCGTGATTCAGGCGGTTTTACCAGTGCCTCATCTGGAAGCCAGTCACACTCCAGCAAAGTTCATCCATATAGGCCCATTATGATGTCAGCACCAACATCTACACCACACACACAGCTAGCTAGGGGTGGGACTCAGGCAATTTGAGGTCACCCTAGAGAGGGAGGTCAATCAGGTGGTGGTCAGTCCCATTGCTATGCATTTTTAGCTACGCTAGAGGGAGTTGCTTCCGATGTCGTGATCACATGTATTATTTCAGTGTGCCACATGTATGTTTCGGTATTATTTGACCCTATTTCCACTTATTCATATGTGTCATCATAATTTTATCGTTATTTTGATATGCCTCGTGATTCTTTAGTCATACCTGTTCATGTATTTACACCAGTAGGTAATTTTATTATTGTGGACCATGTATATCGGTCATGTGTGGTGACTATTCGGGGTTTATACGATGAGGTTTATATCTTACCACTTAGCATGGTTGATTTTGACGTCATTTTAGGCATAGATTGGTTGTTTCCATATCATGCAATTCTGGATTGTCACGCTAAGACTGTGACATTGGCGATGACGGGGTTGCCGAGGTTGGATTGGAGGCTCCCTGGATCATGTTCCCAGTAGAGTGATTTCGTATTTGAAGGCTCAACAGATGGTTGAGAAGGGATGTTTAGCGTACTTGGCCTTTGTGAGGGATGTTAATGCTAATACTCCTACCGTTGAGTCATCTGGTAGTGCGAGACTTCTCATATGTGTTCCCAACAGATCTTTCGGGCATGCCACCTGACTGGGACATTAATTTTGGTATTGATCTAGTACCGGAAACTCAGCATATTTCTATTTCACCGTATCGCATGGAACCCATATAGTTGAAGGAGTTGAAGGAACACTTGTAGGAGCTACTTGATAAGGGCTTCGTCAGGCCTAGTGTGTCACCTTGGGATGCACCGCTTCTATTTGTGAGGTAGAAGGATGGTTTTATGAGGATATGTATTGACTACATGCAGTTGAACAAATTTACAATTAAGAACAAATACCCACTATCGCGCATTGATGACTTATTGATCAGCTTCGGGGTACTAAAGTATTCTCGAAGATTGATTTGGGGTCAGGGTATCATCAGATGAAGATTTGGAATTCAGATATTCCGAAGATGACTTTCTGGATCCCTTTTGGTCACTATGAGTATTTTGTGGAGGGTTCTCATCCATTGTTGTACCTTTGAATAGATTGACCTAGAAAGGTGCCCCATTCAGGTTGTCTGAGGAGAGATTTCAGAAGCTCAAGAATGCTTTGACTACAACTCTAGTTCTGGTTTTACCTTCAGGATTGAGTCTTTATACGGCATATTATGATGCGTCTTGGATTGGCATTGGATGTGTTCAGATGTAGGAGGGTAGAGTTATTGCTTATGCTTTGCATCAGTTGAAGTCCCACGAGAAGAACTATTATGTTCATGATTTACAGTTGGCAGCCATTGTTCATGCGTTGAAGATTTGGAGGCATTATCTTAAC
This sequence comes from Nicotiana knightiana, assembly GCA_005239525.1. NCBI lineage: Eukaryota > Viridiplantae > Streptophyta > Magnoliopsida > Solanales > Solanaceae > Nicotiana > Nicotiana knightiana. The sequence goes on along the minus strand of ML404495.1, from coordinate 174,211 downwards.
ACTGGGTCATATGAGGTATTCGCAGATCATCGGAGTCTTCAACACTTGTTCAAATAAAAGGATTTGAACATGAGGCGGCGGAGGTAGTTGTAGTTACTAAAGAAATATGATATCACCATTCTTTATCATCTGGGGAAGGCCAATATGGCGACCGATGTTTTGAGTAGGATGAATGAGAGAATGGGGAGACTTACTTATCTTTCAGTTGGGAAGGGGCACTTAGAATTTGATGTTCGGAATTTGGCCAATTGAGTCGTGAGGTTAGATATTTCGGAGCCTAGTCGAGTTCTTGCCTGCATGGTTTCTTGGTCTTCTTTGTTTGAGCACATCAAGGCACCTCAGTATGATGATTACTAATTTCTTGTCTTGAAGGACACAGTGCAACACGATAATGCTAAAGAGGTTACTACTGGAGATGATGGGGTTTGCTCTGTGTCCAATTATGGATAGGTTGTGTGATTTGATTCTTGAGGAGGCCCATAGTTCGCGGTATTCGATTAGGTGATACAAAGATGTATCAAGATTTATGATAGCTCTATTAGTGGCGGAGGATTAAGAAGGCTATTGTTGAGTATGTTTCTCGATATTTGAATTGTCAGCAGGTAAAGTACGAGCATCATAAACCTGGTGGCTTGCTTCAGAGGCTTGATATTCCTTAGTGGAAGTATGAGCGTATCACGATGGATTTTATAGTTGGACTTCCATGGATCTTGAGGAAATTTGATGCAGTATGGGTTATTGTGGATAGATTGACCAAGTCTGCATATTTCATTCCAGTTATGACTACCTACCCTTCAGAGCGGCTGGCTTGGATTTACATTGGTGAGATTGTTTGCCTTCATGTTGTGTCGATGTCTATTATCTCGAATCGAGGCACATAGTTCATATTGCAGTTTTGGAGAGCGGTGCAATGAGAATTAGGCACACGGGTAAAGTTGAGTAAAACATTCCATCCCCAGATGGACGTGCAGTTCGAGCGCACTATTTAGATCTTGGAGAACATGCCAATGCCTATGTTAAGGATTTAAAAGGTTCATAGGATTCGTTTCTACAACTCATAAAGTTTGCCTACTACAACAACTTTTAGTCGAGTATCTCTATGGATCGTTATGAGGCTTATATGGGAGGAGATGCCGTTCTCCGGTTGGTTGGTTTGAGCCTGAGGAGTCTAGGTTGTTAGGCACTGATTTGGTCCGTGATTCCTTGGAGAAGGTGAAGGTGATCCAAGAGCGGATTTGTACAACACAGTTCAGGTAGAAGAGTTATACTGATAGAAAGTTTTGTAATGTTGAATATATGAAGGGAGAGAAGGTTCTACTCAGAGTTTCACCCATGAGCGGTGTGATGAGGTTTGGGAAGAAGGGAAAATTGAGCCCTAGGTATATTGGTCCTTTTGAGGTGCTTGAGAGAGTTGGAGAGGTGGCCTATAGACATTCATTGCTACCTAGTATATTAGGTGTTCACCTAGTATTCCGTGTATCTATGCTCCAGAAGCATTATCGTGTTGGACTTCACCACGGTACAACTAGATGGGGATCTGTCTAATGATGTGAAGTTGGTGGCCATTTTGGATCGACAGGTTCGAAAGTTGAGGTCGAAGAATATAGCATCGGTGAAGGTTCATTTGAGAGGTGAACCATTTGAGGAGTCTACTTGGGAGACCGAGCGGAAGATGCGAAGCAGATTTCCATACCTATTTGAGACTACACGTATGATTCTAGATCCATTCGAGGATGAATGTTTTCTTAAGAAGGGGAGAATGAAACAACCCGACAGGTCATTATGCGTATTGTAGATCTGTTCCCCTGTTTATGGCTTCTTTTATATTCATTTTTGGTTATGTGACTTGCCGGGTGGTTTGATTGGTTTGGGGAAGGTCTTGGAGTTGGGACACTTAGTCCCAAGGTTGGAAGCTTAACTTGAAAAAGTTGACTCGAGTTTGAATTTTATGTAGACGACTCTAGAATGGTGTTTTAATTATTCCTATAGCTTAATATGGTGAGTTTGGACTTAGGAATATGTCCGGATGTAGATTTGGAGGTCCGTAGGTTGATTTGACGTGTTTTGGCGAAAGTTGGAAAATTGAAGGTTTGGAAGATTGAGAGATTTGACCGAGAGTTGACTTTGTGGATATCAGGTACTGATTTTGATTCCGGGAGTTGGAATAGGTCCGTTTTGTCGTTTGGGACTTGCATGAAAAATTTGAGGTCATTCGGAGTTGATTTGATATGGTTCGGCATGAGTTTTGGAAGTTGAAAGTTCATTAGTTTTATTTGGCTTGAATTGGGTGCGATTCGTGGTTTTGGTATTGGTTGATGCGATTTGAGGCTTTGAGTAAGTTTGTATTGTGTTTTATCACTTGTTGGTATGTTCGGATGGGGTCCCGGGGGCCTCGAGTATGTTTCGGGTGGTTGACAAATCATGTTTGGACTTAAAAGGGATTACTAAAGTTTATGGTTCCTGATGCATTTGCATCTGCAATGGTATGGCCGCAGGTGGGAGGCTGCATAAGCGGCAACTTGATCGTAGAAGTGGGTAAGGCTGAGCATGGCTGGGTATATAAATTCATACGGAGAGCCGCAAATATGGAGCCTATGCGGCGATTGGGTCGCATGAGCAAAGATGATATTGGTAGAGGATGTTCGCATATACGGGCGGGTGTGCGTAGAAGTGCTAACAGGTGCGGAAGGTGTCCGCAGAAGTGGAAGCACATATGCATAGGGTTGTCCACAAATGCAGAAGGATGGAGGCTGAAGGGAAATTGCAGATGTGATTTTTGGACCACGCATACGGGACCGCAAATGCGGTTAAGTGACCGAAAATGCGGAATCACTGGCAGGTTCTAATATTCAATGAGTTTGAGTGTTTTCTCATTTTGGGAGTTTTAGAACTCGGCTAAGGGAGATTTTTGGGAGACCTTTTTCTACAATTGAAGAGGTAAGTGAAGTCTAAATCACTTTTAATGATAAATATTGATTAACACATTAATTATTGCACCTAGTTTATGTGAATTTTAAGGTAAATTTTGGGAATTTTAGGCTATGTTGTTTGAGAGTGAGATTTGGTGATTGATTTATGGTTGGAAGTGGATAAGATTAGTATGGTTGGACTCGTATTTAAATGGGTTTTGTGAATTTTGTAGGGTTCCGGAGTGCAGGCCCGAGGTTGAATTTTTGAGTTGACATTGCATATTTGATTCAAAAATTTAGCTATATCATTTGGAATTGTTTCCTATGACCATTATTGGTGGTATCTAAGTTATTTTGGTTAGATTTGAGCTGTCCGGAGGTTGATACACGCGAAAAGGGCTTGCTAGAGTAGTGATTTGGTTTTCTTGAGGTAAGTATCTTATATAAACATGGTTGAGGCACTAGTTGCTTGAGTTATTTGTGATAGCTACATGCTATGGGTTTTCATATGTGTGGGGTGGAGCCCATGTGCGAACACCGGGTTATTTATCCATGCTCAGGGTAGTGCGTAGACAATGATATGCCTTGAATTGACAGTTAAGCTTTAAGCTGTGATGTTGTCTCATATTTGTAGCCCTGTTGTGAGCTATTTGATCCATGTTTTGTGATTAATAGTGCCTAATCACCTGATTGAACTTTATATTTGCTATTTTCATTATGAAATTGCCGATTTGAACTATGATAGCACATTTTGCACATGCATACAATTAGTATGTCACTTATACGAGTCCAAGAGCGTGAAATATGATATTTATTTATCACATACATATGTTCTTGTATATTTGCTTCTGTGTGATATGGGTTGGACTAGGTTCATGTGACCACGACGGACTGATAACACGTTGAAATGGCTATGGTGCGTGTGGATATGGATCCATCCCTCTAGGGTCACCTTTTCATGTTCCTTCTTGATTGTGTACATGCAGATTTGAAGAAAACCGATCAGTGGTTTGGTACGAATATGGAAATATTGAGAAAAAGTGGGCTTGTGTTTCTTCTTGATTTTGAATTTCTTCTTTACTTATACTTTATGTGGTTATTTATCTCATTATTTGTATATTATATTTTTATGATGGATTGTTAACTGAGCAAAGAACTTGAGTAATTGTGTACACACAAATGATTCTTTCTATGCTTTATGTCTTGATCACATGAGTCTTCTATAATTGTTGAATTTATGAAGCTGTGCATGTTTGAGCAAGTATCATTTTTAATTCCTTCTTCTTTTATCTCGACGAGGTTATTTATGATACATGCTGAGTACATGGGATCAGTTGTACTCATGCTTTACTTCACACTTAATTGTGCAGATCCTGGTGTCAGACCCAGTCATTAGTAGCGGAGTTGTTTGTTGAGCTGATTATCAAGAGATGAGGTAGAACGACATTCTCGATCACGGTCTTGGTGTCTCTTTTCTTATGTATTGATGTCATTATTTCAGACAATAATGTGTTTGGCCACTTCAGTCTTTTATTTTTGTATTAGAGCTCCTGACTCTATATTTACTACTTTCGGGAGATTTTGTCATGTACTGGTTTACTATTCTATATCCGGCTTGCCTAGCAAGTTTGTTATGCGCCATCATGACGGGTTGAAATTTTGGGTCGTGACACAATATGACCAAGAATCCGGTTCATTACAAAAAAATTAAGCACATAGATGTTAGGAATCATTTAACGAGGGATAATTTTGAGAAGTGTTTTATCACTATAGAATTTGTGCAACTGATAAGAAAATAACTGACATCTTATCAAGATCTTTGAGTATGGATCACTTTGCAAGGAACATGTTAGAATTAGGAATGATTATGATCACCTAAAAAGAAACCGGTTCCAACTCAATGATTGGTTAGATAATTTTTGAATTTTATAAATAATTAGATGAGATATTGCCCAGTCTCATATTTTTATTAGTATACACTTGTGCCATGTGCTAAAATGCCTCACTGATGTCTAATGAAATAACCTTTATTTTCTTAGAAAATTCAGTCTTACACAAGAGAAGTTTCAGTGAAGAACTTGGTTCATCGAGCTTATAAGGTATGCGTTCTACACTTCGCATAATTTAAAATAATTGCATATGAATCATGATCTAAAAAGAGTCCAACTTTATCCCAAACTCCTTTTGAACCAATCAGTTAAAAATGAACCAGTTTCACCCCTAAATCCACGCGCCATAATTGTCGAGATTTTTGGGAAAGAGTCCAACGTCTCTTCAAACTGAAACTCCCAAGATGAAAAGACTTCTAACCTCCAAAAGATGTCGTTTTACACTAAAACTTTCCCTCTTTAAATTGATTTGATCCTACCTCCTTTCTTCATCTCTCATTTTCTAAAGATCAAAAATTTCAAAACCCTAAACCTCTCTCGAATTTCTTCATATTCCTACACTGATCAAATGGCAAACACCCCTAAGAACCCCAAAAGCTCTGCAATTCCTTCTTCACCACCTAAAGAACCTTCACACATAAATTCAACCACCCGAACCCCCAAGAAAACACATGTCAAGATGTTTGCATGCAAAACAGTGGCAAGTAAGCAACAAGCCAAGAATCTGATGAGTCCTTCAAGTTTACGACTGAGGGGGAAGAACCAATTTCATCTGAAACTAAACATGTAACTTCTAGGTTGAAAAATTCTGATCTTGCTTCTAAAATTGCTGAGAATATTGAAAGTATGTTTGTGTTGTCTGGTTCAATTGCTGGGGTAGTACTATTGGGTCTAAAAATATTTGTGGTAAAAATGAAAAAGGAAAATAAAAAGAGAATGAGTATGTTGAAGTAGACGTGAGGGGAAAGTGAGAAGAAAGAGTGGCTGGATCTTCTCCACCCACTCTTGTTGGTTTGAATGAAGAAAAATGGGCAATGGTGTTATGGAGTAAGGGGAGTGCTGGTGAGGAAGGTATTATTGGATGAGAAGGAGGTAGTGGTTCTAGGGACACCACTGCAACAGAGGGGCTGGTTAGATCGAGGGCAATGTTCCAAGAACCTGTTCCATCTAGAAAGGAAACCCTCCATGATTTGCTGGAGAAAGTATCTGACATTAATAATTCCAAGAAGAAAAAAAGTGTAGGAGTTAAAATCCCTGGAAAGGAAATGAGTGACAAGAAGAGAAAGACTGTATCTTCTATCCCTGTAGAAACTCCTCCAACAAGAGAAATAACTTTAAGGAGCCAGAAGAAGTAGAGTGAGGCTAACTTGAAAAAGGCCTTAGCCGAGAATGCCAAAAAAGTTGTTGCCAAGGGGAAGAAGAAAGTTGGAGAAACAAGTAAGGTGATTAAGATAAAGGAGATGGACTTGGTCCTTCATGATGATGAGAAAACAGAGGAACTAGAGATTGTCACTCCCATTGCTAATAAGATAAAGACGTCTAAGAAGAAGTCCTCAGAAAAGTCTGTTGAGGCAGAATACTCTGACTTGTCCAAGAGAACTAGATTTTCTAGGAAATTAAAGAGAGTTCAATAGTGGAGGAAGAAAGTGAAGAAGAAGAGACTAATGAAGAAAAAGATAAAGTGGGGTTCCAAAAAAGAACTATTTTGAAGAGAAGGCTTCTTTGTGATTTAGAAGAAGAATGAATGGTAATTTGCTGGAAAAATTGGAGTTACAATGTTGGAAGAACATGATCCTTCAGTTGGAAGAAAGGCTGGCCAGGGCTGAAATTGTTGAATTTTTTGCCAACTGTGAGATTGAAAATGGCTGAGTCACCAATAAAATAAAAGGAGTGAAATCTGGCTTTAATGACAATGAGCTTGGTGAAATTCTAGGTGTACCTGCTGAGGGGTATAATGATTATAAAAAGTTGAAGTGGCCTAGTCTTGAAAATCTTCCCACCTCACTGGCTATCGCCAGAAAAAATTGTTGATAGGGACTTGGATCAAGACCTAGAGTCGTGTACAAAAATGAAATAAATCCCTCTCAAAAGGTGCTTTTTGAATTTATGAACATGTTTGTTCTGCCTAGGCAGGAAAGAAGGCACATTGCTACCTTCATGGACCTGGTCTTTATGGAATGTCTGGATAGTGAAAAGCAAATTAACTGGCAAGGGTTCATAATCTAGCTCTTTCATAGGGTTATTTGATGAACCAAAACTCATGCCATCCCTATGATTTCATCCTAACTATTGTGCTTGTCTGCATTAAGGTTCCCCTCATAGATGTTTGTACTATTAAAAAATACTTTGGGGCTGGAACCCTGACTGATTGTGACTACCAAGCCCAAATTGTACCCAGAGATCCTGGTTCATCTAAGAGGGTACCTAAGAACAACAAGGTTAGATCATTGGATCAAGAGAGTGGGGCTAAGGTTGTTGAGATAGAAAGGCTCAATATAAGGTTGGCTGAAATGGAAGCCGAGAGAGACTCTCTCAAGTCTGAGCTTGCAAAGGAGAAATAGAAGAATAAGAGCATTCTTTAAGATATGCTGAAACTGCTTCAAGCCAAGAACCAAGAACCTGGTTCTTCCTAGACTTAAATCATTTCTAGACATGTTTGTAACCAGTGACCCAAGTGGAATTACTCTTTTTTTTGCTCATGGTTCTATATTTTTATTTCTTTTTATGATATGTCGTAGGATCTTATCAATCAATGAAATTCACTACTTTTGCTCTAATTATTTTGATACTTCTTAGATGGCTAATATCCTTAGATTGAAAAAGAGAAAATTGAATTCATGTTAAAATCTGATTATTTATTTAATTATACAGCTTTTCAATGATGCCAAAAGGGGAAAGATAAGGTTAAAGTGTGTTTTTGCTTTGGACTGGGATGCTTATAACCTAATGAACCTGGTCTTTGATTATTTATAAATGGAACATGTTCTAACAATGTATTTGATGTTAAGCTGAGATCAGTGGTAGATCTAGGATTTTCAAATCGTGGGTGCTCAATTATTTTTAATCTAAAAATTCCTACTGAGACTGGGTGCTGAGTTGATGTATTTATATGAATTTACTAGTATTTTTTGTACAAGTAATAGTATTTGGCTCTAAAAGTAATGAGTGCTCAAGAAGCTATAACCCATATAGTAGATTCCGCTACTGGCTGAGCACCTATAACCCAGGGAGTAGATTCCGCCACTGGCTGAGTTAAAACAGGTTCTAAGCTTATGAAAAATATAGAGTTTGAGCCCATTTGGATTGGCTTATTTTAAGTACTTTTAAGCCAAAATAGCTTTTACGCCATTTTGTAGTGTTTGAATAAAGTAAAAAAGTGCTTTTAAGCACTTGTTTTAAGCTAAAATGACAAAAATAAGCCAAAAGTCAAAAGCTAGAATTCCTAACTTATGACTTTTGGCTTAAAAGTCACTTACAACAAGCCCATCCAAACGGGCTCTTTATCATCATAAAAAATGGTGAATTTGTTGACCTGAACGGTTTTGGTTTTGATGATTGACAAAAGAACAAATTCATGAACCAAGTCTATGAACAATGTACATAGGTCATAGTCTGATCAAGCAAAAGGCATGCAAAATGCAAAGGATAAGTATAAGTGGTTATTTATGATATTCCTTGAACGAAAAGATTGCATATTTTATAAGGAGCATGACTCAAAAGTGCTTTTCAAATTAATTAGTCAAACACAAACTGCTTCTCACCTAAAGCACTTTTTTTAAAAGTACTTTTAAGAAAATCACTTCTCAAAATAAGCTGATTTTAGAAGTTTGGCCAAACAGGCTATCGTCTGTCCCCTTTTAATTCATTTTTTCCCTTAAATTATTTTGAGTATAAGTTTTCTCCAAGGGGAAAAAGAATTGATTAATATCCAAGGGAGAAGCAAGGAGTATAAGTTTTACGTAATGACAATGTAAAAATGATTTACAGCAAAAAGCCAAATTAGAGGCAACTGGAGGTAGATCTCTCTATACATAAATTATTGGTAACCTTAAAAAAATGGAAATCAATCTATCATAACATGTCGAAATACAATAATTGTATAATAAAATTTTTACATTGATTTTGCATATAACTAAAATTCAATTTTTTTGATGCAGACATGCAGTTAACGCGTGAAGTTGAAAAAGAGAGAAGATATTTTGTAGAATTAGAATTCAGAACCATGTGTCACTTAAGTGTAGAGTAAAATTACAGTCAATCGATAACAATACTGGTACCATCTTCAGATTTCCTAACCACTATAAAAGTTTCATATGTTTACTTATTGTTTCTGTAACGATCCGACCTGTTGTTTTGAGTATTTACACCACATTCAAATGTTGAAGTTTTGAATAGCTTTATATGATATATCATGACGTGTGTGAATCGTCGGTTTTGGTTTTCAGGTGTTTCAGAATTTTTTAGGAAGGATGAAGTTCATGTTTGAAGCTTTAAGTTAGAAGAATTGACCAAGTTTGACTTTTGTGCAAACGACTCCGGAATAGAGTTTTGATGGTTCCACTAGCGCCAAATGGTGATTTCAGACTTAGGAGTATGTCTGGATATTTATTTTAAAGTTGGTATTTGAATTTGGCTTGAAAGAGCGAAAGTAAGAAATTGAAGGTTTGGAATTTAGACCGGGAATTTGACTTTATTGATATCGGGGTCGGAATCTAATTTTGAAAATTGGAACATCTCCATTATGTCACGTATGACTTGTGTGAAAAATTTGAAGTCATTCCGAATTGATTTGATATGTTTCATCACGAGATTTGGAAGTTGAAAATTTGAAGTTCATTAAGTTTGAATTGTGGTACGATTCGTCGTTTCGATGTTTTTATGTGTGATTTGAGGCCTCAAGTAGGTCCGTGTTAGGTTATGGAACTTATTGGTATATTCAGATGGGGTCTCTAGTGGCTCGGATGAGTTTCGAACGAGGTTCAGATCATTTTGGAAATTTTGTTAAGGCTGGTTTTGGCAACCACATATGCAATCACACCTGCGATGCATTTGGTCGTAGGTGCGCAATCTCATAAGCGAGACAGTGGTCACAGAAGCGGCTGGGGAGGAACAGGTCAGAGTACGCAAGTGTGATGCTATTTTTCGCACGTGCATAATCACAAATGCAAAGACTGAGGTGCAGAAGCGAGGTAGCGGGAAGCTGAGGATTTTCGCATCTGCGATGCCTTTCCAGCGGATGCGGCCTCGCAAATACGATGGTGTCCTCGTAGGTGCGCAAACTTGGCAGGCAAGTGAAGTCTGCAAATGTGACGTTTTTCTTGCACAAGTGAAGGCACATGTGCGAAAATACTGTCCGCACATGTGGAACACCTGGACAGAATATATATTCGGGGGTTTGGTTTCTTTCATCATTTTCAGATTTTGGAGCTTGAATTGGGCGATTTTTGAGAGGAATTTTTCCACACGACTTGAGGTAAGTATTTTTGACTCACTTGTAATTATATTTCATGAATTGATCTTCGTTTTCGGTGTTAGATTATTAATTTTTCTAGAGAAATTGGAGGAATTTTCTATAATTCTATAAAATGAATTTTTGAGTTTTGAACATCGATTCGGGGTCGGATTTGAGAAAAAATAGTATAGTTGGACTCGTAATTGAATGAAATTTCGGATATTGTGAGTTTCTTCGAGTTCCGAGATGTGGGCCCCACTGTCGAATTTTCGAACGGAGTTGGAAATTTTTAAAACTTGTTAAATTCTAAGCATTGGAGTATATTTTGATTAATTTGCACATTATTTGACTAGTTTCGAATCGTTTGGCTCGGAATTGAGGAGATAGGAAGGCGTTTGGAGGTTGATACACCTGGGATGGAATTTCCGAAGTATTGTTTAGCTTGCTTCATATCGGATTCGGCTTGTTCGAGGTAATTGACATTTCTAAACTTGAAGCTGAGGGTATGATCCTTGAATATACGTGTTATGTGATTTGTTTGGAGGTGACGCACATGCTAGGTGACGGGCGTGTGAGTGTGCACCACAGAAATTATGACGTATTGATTCCATGGAATTTTGTAGTAAGATAATCTTGGCATTATCCATGCCCTTTCATGTGTTAAAGAAATTGAGCTGAGAATCATATTATGCTAAGGCTATATGCCGGTATTATTGAGACCCACAGAGGTGGTTTCTGCTGTTGAATTGTTTGTTTAAATTGTAATTTCATATTCAGTCATGTTCATCTAGTTGTGAGGATATTTATGGGATCGAGTTGCACGTCGTAGCAGGTCACATTGGCTTTATATATTTATTATTATATGGATCGAGGTTGCACGTCGCAACAGGCCTTATAGGCTTCATTGTTATAGGATCAGGCTGCACGCCGCAACAGGCCTAATTGGATTATTATATTAGTGCTTGGACTGAAGGAGCCCCTCCGGACTCTACACCCCACGTAATGAGCGTAGTGGATATTATATTTGGGATGGAGTTCCCTGGGATGGAGTTGCCATGTATATTCACTTTTGGGATGGAGTTCCCTGGGCATGGAGTTTCCTTATACATTATATTTGGGATGGAGTTCTCTGGGCATGGAGTTGCTCTATACATTATATATAGGATGGAGTTCCCTGGGCATGGAGCTGCCCTATATATTATATTTGGGATGGAGTTCTTCGGGTTGAATTGTCCCTGTACAGTACTGAGTTGTCACGATCCAATTTTCCTCCGTTGGGTATCGTGATGGCACCTAGTCTTAAGGACTAGGTAAGCCTAACATTACCTAAATAACAATAATAATAAATAACATCTAATAATTTTCTAAAATGAAATTATCTATATAATTTCTAATTCCTAAAACCGGTAGTACACGTCAAAAGCTCTACAGAGTTTACTACAACTTCTAAATATGACTTTTTGGAAATAAGTAAAATAGTGTGAATACAAAATAGGACGGTGAATCCAAAGCTTGCGAACACATCAAGATGTTTACCTTGAGTTTCCACAGCAACAATCCACGCTGCTAGCTATAATCAAAGACTTTGAAATACCTGGATCTGTACAAAAATATGCAGAAGTGTAGTATGAGTACACCACAGCGGCACCCGACAAGTATCAAGACTAACCTCAGTGGAGTAGTGACGAGGAACAACCAAAACACATACTGGACTAAACAAGATGAACGAGTATAAGCATAGGAACAATAGAGTATGATACCTACATAAAGACTATGCGAATGGCAAGTAATACGGTATTTACAGTAAGAAAAGACAACAACAACTATTAGCGGAAATACCATAACAATGACAGAGAAGAATGAACAGAAACATAACCTAAATCCGATAATCACAAATAAAGGAAAGACAAATAATACCTCAACTACAACGACCACTTCCACATCAGGTTTCAGTCAATAAACTCCAAGAGGTACCAAAGCTCAGACTATTCACACTCACGGGTCCAAATATCTGAACCCTAACATTTGGCATCGTGTGCCCTCATTTCACCTCATAACCGCACTGACGACTGACGTGCCAAGTAGAACTACTCTCACACATAGAATTCAAGTACATAAGGGAGTACATCTATACTCAACAATATCAAGAAAAACCTCTTAACCGATAAGAGTGCTTAACTGCGTGTATCCTTGTGCAGGTATCCTAGCATAGTTCGTACCAACTAGAAAGCATAAGAAAAGGAACGGACAACACGTAGAATATTTTCTCACATCTTTCACAAGATAAATCTCACACAGGTAAGTGTACCACTACACAATATCAACAAAAAGAATGCCCCCAGGCCATCACGACTATCACAAACCAATCCCTGACACAACTTACCTTGTCTCGCCACGTGTGCAATAGTAAATTAAATGCCCGAATAGTCTCGCCACACATGCATAATCATGTTCCCACCTTGTTTCGCCACATGTGCAACCCACATATATATTTACCGTTGAGATGACCCAAAAGGTCATCCCATATTTTCTAGCTAATTTTGTGTTTTGAGGTTGTGAAAAACTCATTCTATCTCACCTCGATTTGCGTGCGCATCCCGAGCGTGTAGCCGGTAAACCTTTATGTGAAAAACTGATAAAAATGATAATTTTGTATTAGAAATTTGAATAAAGTTGACTTCGGTCAACAATTTTGGTAATCGGGCCCAGACCCGTGATTTGACGGTCCCAGAGGATCCGTAGGAAAATATAGAACTTGGGCATATGCCCGGAATCGAATTCCGAGGTCCCAAGTCCGAGAAATGAATTTTTAAAGAAAATTGTTTTCTGAAAAATATAAAGGTTTTTGAAAATGAAATTTGAGGTGAAACCTGTGATATCGGGCCCGTACCATGGTTTCGGACCCCGGTACAGGTTCGATATGATTTATATATGTCATCTGTGAAATTTGGTAAGAAATGGACTTAGTTTGACGTGATTCGGACCTTAAATGCAAAACTTAATGTTTATAGAAGTTTTGAGGAATTTCATGGATTTTTAGTTTAATTCATCGTTTTAGTGTTGTTTTATGTGGTTTGACACCTCGAGCGAGTCTGTGATAGGTTATATGACTTGTGTGTGTGGTTGGACGGGGTCCCGGGGGCCTCGGGTATGTTTCAGATGCTCATCGGGTGATATTAGAACTTGGAAGACAGCTGAACCATTGTCGGTTCTGGTGTCTCGCACCTGCGATGGACCTTCTGCAGGTGCGGCGAGGAGTTCGCAGGTGTGAACTTGGCCCAATCACCCAGTCCTCGCAGGTGCAGTTTGTTTTCTGGAGATGCGGAGCCGCAGGTGAGGCCAATTGACCGCAGGTGCGACCCCAGGCCTTTTAATGGGTTTTCGCACCTGCGATGGTATTTCCGCCGGTGCGGGACCGCAGGTGCGGTCCTAGGGGTGCAGGTGCGAAAATTGCTGGGCAATTATATCAGATTCGAGGGCTTCAGTCTATTTTCACCATTTCGAATTTTGGAGCTCGGGAAGGGCGATTTTTGAAGACTTTTGCACTTGGGTAACTTGGGTAAGTGATTTATAACCTACTTAGATCAATTTCCATGATTCCTAACTTAAATCTGGTCCTTAGAATTCTAATTTGGGTGGAAGATTTGGGAAATTTTTTGATAAACTTCATAGACCAAATTATTGAGTTTTGACTGGGTTTTTGACCTCTGATTTGGGAGATTTTTCATATGTTTAGACTCGTGAGTGAATGGGTGTTCCGAAAATATAATTTTTACCCGATTCCGAGACTTGGGTCCGGGGAACGTTTTGGGCGAATTTCCTAATTTTGCGTATTAGCTTCGAACTTATTAGTTATTTTGTTTCCTTGAGATGATATTTACATTATGCAATCAAATTTTCAAGATTTGGGCCACCCAGAGTTGGATACTCGTGGAAAGAACGTGGTTTTGAGTTGATTAACGAAGTCAAGATAAGTATCTTGCCTAACCTTGCGTGGGGGAAATACCCCTTAGGATTGAGTCTTCTATGTTGATTGTAGTCCGCATACGCGAGGTGACGAGTGCGTACTCGCACTTATTTGCAAATAGATTTCCCTTTAGGGATTTTAGGTCCTTATGTTCCCCATATATGAATTGAACTTGTTATATCTGAATTCTTGATTTCTAGTTTCATCTCTTCCTGCTCAAATTAGAAGTACTTGCCTAGCATTCCTTGTTTCTTATTTGATATTAATTGACTTAAATGAAGACTTTGCCTTTCCTACCATTATACTATATCTTCCTTCATACAATGTCTATGTGACTAAGACTAGTATAATCTTGCCCTATAATTGTCTAACAAGTAATTGGAAAATCTATACGTTGGTTTCAAGCATGCCCGTGAGTCGTACATTATGATTTAAATGATTTTCCCTTAAGTACTACTTAGGTTTAATTGATGACCGCCAATGTTGATGGTATTTATTTGATGCTTCCTATTTACTGAGCATTTGTTCAAGCTGAGTTTATTCGGCGAAACTAATTGTCTAAGTGAGATTGGTTATAGCTGATTCCCTTGCCGGGATGATTTGGTTTCTTGGTTGCGAACTTGACTAGATAGAATCGTTGTTATATTTTCCTTGTTTTCCCCTCGTTATGCTGTTTCTCTTTGTGCTTGGCATTCCTTTCAGTGGCTACTTCTTATGAGTGAGTTTTTACCATTTTGTGATTTAAGTTTTTGTAATGATTTGCTCATCGCACTTTGCATTTGGTCTTGTTTTCTTTTGCGCCGGTTGTGGCAATATATGTTGTTTCTATCGCATTCTGGTTGTTTTCCTCAGTGGTTGCATTGCATATTTAAATTGGGACTACGGACCGAGATTCGGGAGCTTCCCCCCTGTACGGCATTGCATATTTAAATTGGGACTACAGACCGAGATCCGGGAGCTTTTCCCCTGTACTGCATTGCATATTTAAATTGAGAGTACGGACGGAGATTCGGGAGCTTTCCCCCTATACTACAATGCATATTTAAATTGGGACTACGGACGGAGATCCGAGAGCTCTCCCCCTGTACTGCATCGCATATTTAAATTGGGACTACATACGAGATTCAGGGAGCTTTCCCCTTGTATTGCATTGCATGACAAATTCTGAGTTGCGGACAGAGTTTTGGTGGTTTTATCATTGAGGAGATTTGGATCGAAATATATATATGAAAAATTATGTCTGAAGGACTTCTATTTCGAAAGTATATTTGAAAAGTATTTTTCTTGTAGAAAAAAATGATATTTGAAAGAAAAGTATTTGGAAAAGTATATTTGAACGCCACAGTAGTTTTAAGGGACTATGTCTTAAAGATCTCTCTTTATAAAAATATATAAATATACATTCAGAGGAAGTATTTTTCAAAGAAGAAATTTCTCTATTCCAAAATGATTATATCTTTAAAGCTTTTGAAAGAAACTCACGATTAAAAAGGTTTTCACTCGAAGGTTTGACCAGCTTTATTGAGTTTATTGGCTAAGGTCTGACGTGAATAAATTGATACAGTGCTGAGTTGCTAGTATTTTATTGGGTTGTGATTCCCGACATTTGGATTGCATTCTTTCCATTTTCTTTGCGTATCTCTATTCTGCTCTACGTTGATCGTAATTATGAATTTTCTTCCGTATTATTCGATCGTACCGTTAATTATATCAAAAAATATTTAGATAGATATTATGTTTCAGTCATTTGTACATTTATGTATTTTTACTTATTAGACCAGTGATGTCTTGACTAGTCCTCGTCACTACTTCACCGAGGTTAGTCTTCATACTTACTGGGCATCGTTGTGGTGTGCTCATACTACACTTCTGCACTTTTTTGTGTGCAGATCCAGATTATTGTTGTTAGTAGCTGCGTAGATCATTGCTGAGGAGACTCAAGGTAACCTGATGCTGCGTTCGCAGGCTTCAGAGTCAACTGTACTTAATCATTCCTAGACAGTTGTATTTAGATTTGGTAGAAAGATTTCGTAGAGCTTATGACTTATATTTACCGGGTTTTGGAAAATTCTAAACTCTGTCAAGATTTCTATATCGAGACTGTTATAATTCCTTTATTATTGTGGTTGTTCTGTGGAAATGTTAGGCTTACCTAGTCCCTAAGACTCGGTGCCATCACGATACCCAATAGAGGAAAATTTGGGTCGTGACACTCGCCTTGTCACGCCGCATGTGCAAATATCAATAGTAACAACAGCATGACAGAAAACTCGCAATATCAACAATCGCACGGCAGAAACCTTGTGCATCACAATAACAACAACCGCACGATAGAAATCTTGTTCATCACCACAACAAGTACAACAAGTAAATCAACTCAAGAACCTTCAATCACAAGGAATGGTAGAACTAGTTCACAGGGAATAACCATAATAAAGAATACTAGACATAATAAGAGCAGCTCAACATGGAAGAAAATAATATGTAAGAATACTCCCATAAGGTACGGTCTAACAACGAGAAACTAACACGATTCAAATAATTCTAAATAAGGGCAAGTCCACTAAGGCATAGGTTATCTAAGCTTCTTTTAACATTGGACAATTACGGAAGAGTTACAACCTATTCAAATAAAGGTAGGCAGCGAGAAGATCACCATAACCTCAATTAAAGGTGTTCATTTACAAAAAGGATAACTACAACTTCAAATAAAGATAAGCAGTATGGGAAAATATAACATGGAATTGGAAGAGATATCAATTTCAATTAAGGCACATATGAATCAAGTAAACCAATAAGAGTGGATCATGAAGCAATTGATTCTAATTAAGCAGATAGAGGTGAGACTAGTAATCAAGGAACGTAATCATAATAAGAACAAAACGGCATATTCAATGAGTACAAGGACTTAGGAGCCCTAAAAGGCCAATTTTCACAAATAAATCTGAGCACGTACTCGTCACCTCGCGTAGAAGACTCAAATCCTAAGGGGTAGTTCCCCCACACAAGGTTAGGCAAGATACTTACCTCAAAGAAGACAGACTGATACACAAAAATAAACTTCTCAGATGAAATGACCTCCGGACGGCTCAAATCTAACCAAAAAAACTTCAAAGCAGAAATAAAACTTATAAGAAACTATTCCGGATCATAAAGCCTCAATCTTTATCAAAATCTAAAAATCGATCCCAAAAGTCAACCCTCGGGCCCACATCTCGAAACCCGACAAATTGCACAAAGCTCGAACACCCATTCCGATACGAGTTCAAGCATACTAAAATTATCAAATTCTGATACCATTTTGTCCCTCAAATCATGATTTTTCATTTTGGAAACTTTCTTCAAAAACTACCATTCTCCTCAACTCAAAACATAAATTAAATGATAAAAATGAAGATAAAATCATGGAATATAATAAATTCTAGGTGAAAAACACTTACCCAATCGATTTTCTTGAAAAATCCAAAAAGAAGCTCCCAAAACCGAAGTCTAAAACTCAAAATATGAAGAAAATAGTCAAACCCTCGACTTAAATGATTCTGCCAGGATTTATGCATCTGTGGACAAGCAATCACATCTAAACAACCGCATTTGCGAGAAAGCGTTCGCATCTGCAAATTTAACTTACCAGGCTCAGGTCTGCACATGCGGCGCTTCAGAAGCGATGATAGGAGCGCAGAAGGGGACTCTTTCGCAGATGCAATCACAAAACCGCAGAAGAGGCCTTCACACCTGCATGCCAGCATCGGCAGAAGCGGGATAGCTCCTAGACCTCAAAGATCGCAGAAGAGGCTCACGCAGAAGCGAAGCCGCACCTGCGCTCCAAAGTGTCGCAGGTGCGAGGCACCAGAACAAGACCTGACCAGTGCATTCCCCCCGGGACCCCGTCCAAGAATACAAACAGGTTCAATAACCTAACACGGATCCGCTTGAGGCCTCAAATCACATCAAACAACGACAAAACTATGAATCGCACCATGAATCGAACTTATGAACTTTCCAACCTCCCAATTTCTAAAACTCGTGCAGAGACCTATAAAACCAACCCGGAATAACGTCACTTTTTGCAGACTAGTCCCAAATGACATAATGGAGATGTTCCAACTCTCTGAATTGCATTCCGACCCCGATATCACCAAAGTAAACTATTGGTAAAACCTCTCAACTTTTCAAACTTCAAAGCCGTAATACTTCAAATCACCCTACGGACCTCCAAATCCAAATTCGGACGCATGCCTAAGTCCAAAATCTCCATACAAATCTGTTCAAGACCTTATGCCGCCGAACGAAACTTAAATTCTCAAAACGTCCAGCCCATGTCATTACATGAATGATTGAATGTCAGTTATTATGTATATATATTTGGGATGGATCTTCCCTGGGATGGATTGTCCATATACAGTACTATGAGATTGAGTACTTTGAGAGTGTGAGTACATGAGTTCATCACAGTGTTGCAATGAATTAGACATGCATACTTGATATGTAGGCATAGAGAAGTATTTTTCCTCATGCCATCTGATAATGATATTTCTTATCTGTCATTGAAATTTTGAGAAAAATCAAAGATTTCAGACTACTCATATTTTCGGTGACTTTCGGCAAAAGATTTAAGTTTTACTATTATATTGAAAAGAAAATGTTAATTTTTTTGGAATTTTATACAAGCTGAGCATTTTATTATTGTGTTATTACTTGTTCTGCTTTAAATTGTATTGTTGTGAGATGTTATTAGTTATTGGAGTTGGACTCTGACCCTTGTCCCAGCTCATCACTACTTTCAACTTAAGGTTATGTTTGTTACTTATTGTGCATGGGATCGATTGTACTAATACTACACTTTTGCACATTGTGTGCATATTTCTGACGCTGATGTTGCTGCGTACGGCGGGAGCTGGATCTAAAGATGTACATGCGGTCCAATCACAACTGCCTCTTGTTCTAGGTAGCTTTAGATTTTTTAAATCTATTCATGTATGTTTCAAAGAGATGACGTGTTTTTATTTCACCCCAGATTTGTAAATTCTAATCTTAGAAACTCATGATTTGTACTACCGATTATTTTATCACTTATTTTATCAATAAATTTCATTTGAATTGGATTTTCGTAAATTGACTTACCTAACGGATTGTATTAGGTGACTTCATGACTAGTTGGATTTTGGGTCGTGACAGTTTCTCCCACTGGAAAAATAAGAAAAATACAAAAGATAGTGATCAAAACATTATTTCGTAGTTTTAAAAAAAAATCTAATATCTAATTAAAAATTACAAATTATGAACATGGAATGAAGGGAAAACAAGTTGTGATTGATATAACCAGTGGATCCATTAGTTCATGCAACAAAATTGATACTCCCCAAAGCTCCAAGGACTAATCTTTGTATGTTTAATAAATATACTTTAATATTTATTATGTTCAGTTTGATATTTTTTGTATGGGATAAAATTGATTTATAACAAATGGTCGAATGGTAACATGATATGTGGAACCAAAAATAGGTAAAAGGCAAGTCAGGTAACAACCAATACCAGCTACAACAAATGTGATCGGCATAGGGTAAATCCCGAAGGGAGCATAGTCAACAGGACAAGATGAGGGTTTTCCATCGGATAGAATTCAATAAAAGAATATTCACTAACAATAAATAAGCGATTGCTGCAGAGAATATTTGCATTCATGGCATGATGTTACACATTTACCAATGACTCTTTTATTATCATTTAAGAGGATCTTGATCCTAGGATCTTATTTTCCTAGGTAATGCTATAAATAGCAGGCTTAACATCAATTGTAACAACTTTATTTGGACTTTATCCTTATTTCCACTTTTGCTCTCAGAGATACTGCATTCGGAGCCAGGCTTGTTCTCTTGTTCAATTTAAATTGCTAATCTTAATATTAATCTTGTCCCTTTATCATTTTTTGGATAAAATTAATTTTCTTGTCTATTAACCATGTAATAAAATTCAAATGTACCGTTTTACGGGTAAATAGTTTGGTGCCCACCATGGGGAATAGACAATTATGAAATTGCTTTGATTCATTCATTTATTGCTAACTTTTTTGATTCATTCTCTTAGTGAAAAATTGGATAAGGAAGCCAATGGTGTCAACATCACACACAACATTGAGGGACGTGAATAATCGTCACAACATGATGACTCAATGAGTGAGACTATTCACTCAGTGAAAAAAGCAACAAAAAAGCTNCCACTGTGGTAAGACTGGTCACTACAAAAGATAATGCAATGCAAAAGAGCAGGCCAGTCAAAAGAATAAAAGTTTTGTTCGAGGGAAGAATTGGTTACCAAATTAGGCTAAAAAGAATTTAATTCATCTTTTTGCTTATAGAAAGGGACCCAAACTAGTTTGGGGGGAATTCTAAAAAACCCTAACCCTCTCGTTTTCTCTCTAGGTGGGCGATCATGCTTGCCTAGGGCAGCCATGGCTGCTGTGACCTCTCCCCAACCTTTGGTTGTGGGAGAGACAATTTAAAAAACTAATGAGACAACAACAAATCATAATCCAACCCAGTTATACGCTGATCAATTCCGTCCAAAACAGTCTGCCGCAACTATGTCCAAAGTCGAGTTGGTTCCTGTGACAATTGTACATGGTGAACCAACGATAGAGTTCTCAATGGATGAGATTAATCAATTCACAAGAGAGGAAGGACTTCATCAAGTTGTTATCATGAAGTCTTCATACGGAAAACCTGATCTACACGAGTTTAGAAAAGTTTTTTCGTCGCAATTCGATATTCAAGGTCGCTGCAATATAGGACTGCTGGAATTTCTCCATCTTTTAATTAGATTTGATCTATATAACGACTATGTTCTATTTTTATCACGATCAACTGGTTATATCAAGGCTAAAGGTGATGAATTCTTTTTTAGAACATTCCCATGGACGTTAGAATTCAATCCAAAGGAGGAAACGTCCATGGCAGTCGTATGGATTTCTTTTCCAGGTCTGCCGCCTAACTTCTTCGCCAAGAGGTCGTTGCTGTCTATTGCTTCAGCTGTTGGTAAAAATCTTGCTCTGGACAAGGCGACGCAAGAAAGAACACGACCTAGCACGACTAGAGTCAAGGTAATCCTAGATCTTTTGGATAAACATCCTAAGAAGGTTAAAATTTTGATGGTCGACAAAGAAACAGGTAAAACAATCGTGCATTATCAGGAAGTTGTATATGATAATCTTCCAAAGTATTGCACATATTGCAAGAATCAAGGACATGATGATAAAGCATGCCGATTGTTGAAAGAACAAGGTGTAGAGGAGATGACAAAAACGGGTGCAACAGTTGAGAGAAATCTGCCAGTTATAGACATAACCATGACTGAGCAGATGCAAGGAGATGCTAGAGATTATCTAAATACTAAAAGAGTTGAACAAAGAGCTAAAGAAATAGAAGCTTTAGATGGTAAACTAATAGAAGCAGTAGCAAAGGAAAATCTGACCGAACAACAATTTTTACAAAAGGAAGGAGGAAAAGACACTGCTAATTCGAGCAATGATCAATTGCTCAATCGAGCAAAAAATGGTAATGTTGTAGGTGATGGTTTAATGATTGATAAGGTCCCTCCTAAACCTAAACGTGATATCCATGCTAGAAAAGCTTTATCAAGGATTTATAATGTAGTAAATCCAATTGTATCAGCGTATGATAAGTTGTCTATCAATAATAGTGCAGCTGGTGTTTTATCAAAAACATTGGAACATGGAGATAGAGAAGTGGTTGAGGGTGCAACATATACAGGTTCAAAGGCCACTATTATTCATGCTGATGGTAATGATCAATGTGGCAATAGAATGGAAGCAATTGTACAAGTAACAGATGTACAAAACACTGGGGAATTGACAACACCAGTGGTCAATCGTGAAGGAGAAGCCCAGTTTTCTGGAGGTAAGGAGAATGGGGATAAGGATGTGGATTTGGAAATTAAGGCTGGGGATGAGAAGTTGGATGATATGTGTGATGATACAAATAAAAAAGTAGAAAAATGGAACGTAGTTTCTTCAAGAAAATCACCTACTAAGCAGGTATTATCGACCAGGAAAAATGTTGCAGGTGTTCGACCAAAAACTTTGAACTGTGCTTCCAGCTCAAATGTTTTTGAAGTGCTGGCAACTGTGGATGATGGGAAACTGGATTCAACAACACTAAAAGATGATATGATGAACAAACAACTGATTCCATACAATACCAGTGAAAAAGAAGTCCATGATAGCGAGGATTTGGCCAAGGAAGGGAGTGATCGACAGAAGGTACCAAAGAAAATTTGTGTCGAGGAGTTAAGGAGTAAGGATCACAGCTCTAATACTCTTACATTGCATTTTTCTAACACTCACGTCCAACAAATCATTAAAGAAGCTCAGAGTGCAATGATGTTAAACACTAATATGGTTAAACAACCATTGGTTACGTTGAACACTTCCGTCTTTGAAGTACCATCACAATCGTTGGAGTCTTGTGGAGAACATGGGTTAGTGTTGTCCACAGGAAAAAACAATGAGATTGTTAAAGCAAATGTGAGGGCAATGGCAATCAAGTCTAAGCTATGGGCTGACCAACCAGAGTACGATGATGAAGAAGACTGGGGAGTAGATTTTGCGGAGGATTCTACTGATGACGGTGAGAGGTGTAGTGGTGATGAGGAGATCTTATCAGTAGGTACACCATCCTTGCCAAAAATTGGAAGCTCTTCTAAGGTAGGATCAGGAACCAAGCTTAATGCTAAAGCTCCAGATTTTATTCCTAAGACTAGGCAGCAATATAAGGCAACTGGAACAACTTTGCAAGAATTACCAGTAGTAAAGCAGTATGGGCAGCACCAATCTTGTCGAGCAGTACAACTCCTAGTATTCCAGTAATTAACACTAGACATCAGCAGCAANCAGCAGCAGCAGCAGTTGAATGCAACAATTGAGCAGCAGTTGAATGCAAGCAATCCTGGAGCAAAGTCGACTGGGCAGCAGCAAAACAAATCTGGAGCAAAGTCGACTGCACAGCAGCAGATTTTTATGACCAATGCAGCTGCTATGTGTGTGACTGATCAATTTGCTGTCACAACTGGTGGACAGCAGCAGCAGGATAAAAGGCCAACAACTATTACTTTGGAGGATAGAAAATTGCTCGATGCTTTGGTAAGTTCCAAACCTCTAAACTCTCTAAATACACCTCAGTTAGCTAGCACTGGACGTGTGAAAAGAACAAGAATTAAAACACAAAACAAGGCGGCGTTGATTATTAAAGAAGATGGAAATGCTTTGGTGTCTCAAGATATGTTGCAACACATGCCAAATCCAGTGATATTGGGGAGGGATTTTTATGAAGAAGGTGAGGAAGATGAAATGATGCAACAGTGCAGGGCAGAGGCAGCAAGAAAAGGTGATTTATCACCTATGCATAGTGGAATAAGAAGAATCGAGCAAGGGAAAGAAGTTGGGACGGTAGGGTGAATGAAGATGCAAATATAAGGCGACTCCCAACGAGAGTTTCCAAAAAAAAAACATATTTATCCAACTACGTCAACAAAGTCTACTCGTTCAAAGAAGAAAGCATGAAATTTGAAAACATTTTGAAGAGGGTAGAGGAGGAAGACAAGCGGTTAAAAGTTGAAGACTTCATAAAATTAGAGAAGATAGTACATCACTGTTATGTTTACATATTCTTATTATACCATCACATTAGCATTGTTTTATGTAATATCATTACAATGTATGTTATAAACTCTGTGATGATCAAAGAATATTTAGTACTAGCTAGTTCTTTCTTTTTACATGCATGCTAGTAGGTGAGGCTTTTTATTTGCCTCAATAGGATTAGTAAGGTAAGGTTTAGCCCAGTTTGTGTTGCTCTAGCCCTATGCCTTTGGAAAGATATCCAAATGGCTATGAGATTATATGCCCTCGTGAGACTTTGCCGGCATCTACACCATGATTCCTCTACATGAGGTTGCCATAAGGGCATAGTGAGGCGCAGAGGAGTAATTAGATAGCCAAGGCATAGAGGCAACATTACTGGTGCTATTGTCCCCCCTTATTTGTACTCTTCCTATGTGGTTCTTTTTAGCTTTTTAGTATTAATAAAACTAGCCCTAGGCTCCTGCCTAGTGGATTTGCCCAAAAAAAAATAATGAGTGAGACTCGCAAGGAAGGGCATGAGACGACCCCGGTTCGAGATGTTCAATATTGTCGGCATGTGGGGGAGACAAACCTTGATCATGTAGAGGAGGAACACGTCATATGAACTATTAATCTCTTGAGGGAGCAGTAGAAAGCAATCACGAGTCACCTTTCAAGGCAGGATCGGGTGATGACGGAGTTAAAACAAGCATTTCAGGTGCCTCCAATAATTCACATGGAAAGGGCTCGGTTCTTCCCAGTTCCTGCAAAAAAATGGTTAAGAGAGTTGAGAATAACACCCCAAAGGGTGAAGTCGGACTCGATGGTGTCGGTGGGACCTATAGCGGATCTGGGAATGACAACAAAATTGATCCCTTCAAAATTGAGCTCATGAGGTTTATGAGGGAAATGAACGAATGAAGGGATCAAAATGTGAAAGAGTTTCACACTCGGATGGACCAGATTCCGGGCGCACCACCAGTACAAAAAGACTCAGATTAGAAAAAATATATGCAATTGTCGTTTAAGCCGATCGCAATACCAAAGTTAATCCCGAAGAGGTTTAAGATACTGGACATACTAAAATACGATGGGACTTCGGATCCAGAAGAGTACATCACAACCTACAACACGGCTGTGAAAGGGAATGATTTAGCTCCATATGATATCGAGTCGGTCTTGCAAAAGAAGTTTTGTGAAACCCTCAAGAAGGGGGCTCTGACATGGTATTATCTCGTACCCGAGCATTCAATTGAATCTTTTGAGATGCTTGCAGACTCGTTCATTAAGGCCGATGCTGGAGAAAAGGAAAGTTCAAGCTAGATAGGCGGACATGTTCAAGATTGTGCAGGGTGAGTTCGAACTGCTGCAAGAATTCGTGATCTGGTTCACGAAACAGAGGATGCTGCTACCGGTGCTACAAGATGAGTGGACAGTGGAGGCATTCACAGAAAGTCTAAATATGTGGAGCTCCGATGCCTCCCCAAAGCTTAAGGAAAGTCTGCTCATGTTTCAAGCAACCACATGGGCGGATGTCCATAACCATTACAAGTTAAAAATAAGGATAAAAGACGATCAGCTCGAGTTCTTAGTATCAACCAAGTGATGGGATCGAGACAAAAACTAGGACAAGTTTAAAAGCGACATTGATGCAGATTGACGGTCCTCTAGAGGTCAATTTCTGCCATATGAAAGAACTGAAGGTCATAGCAATGAAGGTTTATGGCCGTCGGATAAGTTTTCTCCCAATAGAAGAATCGATCGTGGTCAGAGCAGTAGGTCGTTATAGGAGAAGGAGGTGCCATGGTCCCGAGACTCCACATATCCCAGGTTATCAGAAATTTTTTACCATTAACTTAGTAGAGTTAGTCTCGGTAATGAGGAACATAAAAGACGGTCGGTTCATGAAGCCAATCTGATCAGATCCTAGTCAGAGGGATCCAAGTTTATGGTGTGAATACTATGGAACTCACGGCCATAGAAATGGGGACTGCCGTCA
Source organism: Nicotiana knightiana (assembly GCA_005239525.1). NCBI lineage: Eukaryota > Viridiplantae > Streptophyta > Magnoliopsida > Solanales > Solanaceae > Nicotiana > Nicotiana knightiana. The sequence goes on along the minus strand of ML404495.1, from coordinate 148,361 downwards.
TCTTCGAGAAGAGTTGGCGACATTGTTGAAGAATGTCCATCTCATGGAATTATTAAGCGACCGAGCCAAGAACAACTACGATAGAAGTTGGGATAATGCAGAGCCTTCGAAGGCAGTAGAAGGGTCACCATGGATGACTATCAACGTGACCTTTGGAGGAAATGAAATTAACGGTGTAAACTTCTTGGCAACGAAGAAGACAAAGATATCGATGACTCATCCAAGAGACTCTGGGAAGTCTCAGAATATGATATCACCTTCATGGAGGAGGACGCTGACAGACTTCTTCTGCCACACAATGATGCTTTGGTAATCTCTCTTAATGTTTTAGATTTCAAAATTAAGCGTGTTTTGGTGGACCCAGTAAGCTCAGCCGACATTATTAAATGGAGAATGTTGGATCAAGAAGCTGGCGGGAAGCATTATTCCAGCGACAAAGCTCTTAGTTGGCTTTAACTTGACAATTGTGATGACCCGGGGGGAGATTTTGCTGCCCACAAACACCGAAGCCAATCTGATCAGATCCTAGTCAGAGGGATCCGAGTTTATGGTGTGAATACTATGGAACTCACGACCATAGAACCTGGTACTGCAGTCATCTTCGCGAAGAGGTGGCTATATGGGTTATAATGCAATCCTCGGGAGGTCGTGGATAAACGAGATAAAGGTTGTACCCTCAACATATCATCAGTTATTGAAATTTTCAGCACCAGAAGGAATCAAGCAAATAAGAGGAGACCAACTGGAAACATGGGAGATGAATGCGGTAACTATTTTCAGTAGCAAAGAGAAAGAGCCCAACAAATAACAATTACAATAACCGATTCCTTCTTCCTTTCCAAATGAATAGAGTAAAAGTGAGAAGTTGTCATAATCCCACCAAGAGCCGTGATATTTTCAGGTACCGGAGGAGACAAATGTGACCAAGTCAACGACGGAAGAACTCGAGCAAGTGGCCCTGTTCGATGAATTTTCGGAAAGGAAGTTTCACTTCGGAAATGAATCAATCCTGAACTTAGGTTAGAATTTATAAATTTTCTTAAAGCTAACGCAGATTACTTTGCATGGTCGCACTTGGATACTAAAGGTATCCCATTAGAGGTGGCTGTTTACAAACTGAGTCTGGAACCAAATTTCCCACCGGTAAGGCAGAAGAAACGTTTGATAACCGAGGTCAGGAACATGTTTGTTGAAGAAGAGGCACACCGACTACTCAATATCGGTTCAATCCGAGAGGTAAAGTATTCGGAATGGTTAGCCAATGTATTTGTATTACCCAATAAGAATAACAAATTTAGGATGTGCGTAGACTATAAAGATCTAAATAAGGCGTTCCCTAAAGACTCGTTTCCACTGCCAAACATTGATCAAATGATTGATGTGACGGCAGGACACGAGCTGATGAGTTTCCTTGATGCTTACTATGGGTACAATCAAATCAAGATGAATCCGTATGATCATGAAAGAACTTCTTTTATAACAAAATTTGGAACATATTTCTATAATATGATGCCTTTTGGGCTTAAGAACACCGGAGCCACTTACTAGAGCTCATTAACAAAATATTTGAAAATCAAATAGGCAAAACAATGGAAATGTTCATTGAGAACATGTAAGTCAAGTCTTTGAATAGAAGAGATCATTTGAAACATCTTCAAGAAACATTCAATATTCTGAGGAAGTATAACGTGATACTCAACCCAGAGAAATGTATGTTTGGGGTTGGTTCCGATAAATTCTTGAGGTTCCTAGTCTCGCAAATAGGGATCGAGGTAAATCCCGACAAAGACAAAGAGGACATTCCGGACCAATTGACAAGTATAAAGGAAGTACAGAGGCTGACCGGGATGTTGGTGGCTCTCAATAGATTCATCTGAAGATCCTTTGAAAGTGCCACCACTTCTTTTTGCTGCTAAAAAAGAAGAATGATTTCGAATGGACTTAGGAAAGCCAACAAACATTGAAAGACCTAAAAAGGTGTCTTTCCATCCCCCTGTTACTATCAAAACCAAGGGACGGCGATCAGTTGTTAATATATCTAGCGGTCTTGGAAGTAGAGGTAAGGGTTGTTCTAGTCTAAGAAGAAGAAGGTACGAAATTTCTTGTTTATTAGTTAGCAAAATACTGTCGGGAGCGGAGACTCGCAATCCGCACCTCGAAAAGTTGGTCTTATCTCTCGCAATCCCCTCTCGAAAGATTAGGCCTTCTTTCCAGTGCCACCCAATAGTTGTTGTGATGACTTTTTCATTAAGGTATGTCCTTCACAAGACTTAATTGTTAGGTCGTTTGGATAAATGGGCAGTAAAAATTAGTTAATTTTACATTGAGTACGAACCCAGGACTGCAATCAAGTCTCATGTTTTGTCCGACTTTGTGCTGATTTCAGTCCGAGTTAATGCCTATGGCTTCTAAGGAAGTGGTACTTGTGTCAGGCACAACATTGATGGTTTGGAAATTGTTTACGCATGGAGCTTCCAACGTAAAAGCTTCTGGACTCAAAGTAGTCCTAATCGCTCCCTCAGGGAAAACCTTGAGGCATACCATTAAAACTGTTCTGTTAACTAACAACAAAGCCGAGTATGCGGCTTTGGTTATAGGACTTGAACTAGCCCGGGGACTAGGCTTTGAGGTCATCGAGATAAAGTGTGATTCCCAGCTGGTATTAAACCAAGTATGTTGGATTTTCTACACAAAGGAAGAGCGCATACAATAGTAATTGAACAAGGTTTGGGCATTGCTTGCACAATTCAAGGAATGGTCAATCATACACATTCCAAGGGAAGAAAATGTGGACGCAGATGAATTAGCTAATTTTGGGTCATCCACAGAGATTAAAGGATCTGACTTCAGTACTGTCGTTTAACTTCTATATTCGGTATTGGACGTGGACAATTAATCCGAAGTCAATTCAACCAAATTTGTCTGGGACTGGAGGAATGTGTTCGTTGAGTACCTTCAGCATGGTAATTACCTGAAGACCCAAAGGCTTCCCCAGCACTATGAACCAAAGCAACTCGTTATTACCTCATAGATAGGAAGTTATACAAAAGATCATACCAAGTAGCCCGGTGTCTGGGGGCCTCGGAGGCGGACTACATGATGAGGGAAGTCCATGAAGGAGTTTTGCGGGAACCATTCTGGCGTAGACTTGTTAGTTCTAAAGTTGATCAGGGCAGGTTACTATTGGCCTCAGATGGGACAGGACGCAAAGATGTTCGTTCAGAAATGTGATAAATGTCAACTCCATGCACAATTGGTGCGCCAACCAGCAGAGCTCTTGTATTCGTTGTTGTCCCCATAGCCGTTCATGAAATGGGGGGCTTACATAGTTTTTCCTCTACCACTGGGTCCCGGAAAGGTAAGATTTATTTTAGTTTTAACTGATTGCTTCACAAAAGGGTTGAAGCAAGTCTTTACCAAAAGATAGGTGAATGAGAAGTGGTCAACTTCATATGGGACCATATAATCTACCGATTCAGAATACGGAAGGAAATTTCTTGTGACAACGGGCCGCAACTCAAAGGCTCAAAAGTCACTAAATTTTAAAAAGGATTGAAGAGAATTACATCATCACTGTACCATCCAAGTGCTAACGGACTGGTGGAATCAACCAACAATTTAATTAATAATAACATGAAAAAGAATTTAGAAGATTCTAGGAAAAATGGCTTGATGAGCTACCGATAGTGCTATGGGCATATCGAAAAACGACAAAGTCGAGCACATGGGAAAAAACTTTCTCTCTCGTGTATGGCACAGAAGATCTGATACCTGTGGAAGGGGGGAGCTGACTTTACGGTATTCCCGAACAAACAAAGGAACAAACAATGAAGCATTGCTGGTGAGGCTGGACTTGCTCGATGAACATAGTGACTTGGCATACGTGAGGATGGTAGCTCAAAAGAAAATGATGGAAAGATATTATAATCTCAAGGCCAATCTCCGTTACTTCAAGGTAGGTGACTTGGTTTTCTGAGAGAAGACTCAGAGCACTTGGGAAGACAATGCCGGTAAGCTGGGACCAACATGGGAAGGTCCTTACCGAATTTCGGCTATCACCAGTAAAGGGTCGTACGAGTTGGAAAATCAAGATGGAGTCAAATTGCCCATCATTTGGAATGTGACTCACCTCAAAAGGTATTATTTCTGATGGATCCTTTCAATACTGAAAGTATGTGCTGTACTCTTTTTCCCTTCGTCTAGTTTTTTTACCAATCGGGTTCTTCTGGCAAGATTTTTAACGAGGCAGCGACGAAAAGCATACTACGATCGAAAAAGGAAAGACCTTTAGATATCAAGGCATGAAAACTTTCACATCAATGGTAAACAACTTTGTGGATTAAGTAATCTTTGGTACGATGTCAAGCTCTGTCGTCCAACACTAAAAAAGGATTACTTAACCATTCACAAGTTGTTTCCATCGATGAAGGAAGACTTCAGTGTTCGAATCTGCATGATTCGCATTCGAACACTGACAGGGATAATATTTAGTACGGCGTCAAGTGTGACACAAAAAGTGAGTATTGTTAGAACCAGGATCAATAATGTCTCATCAGGGTCCGGGGACTGTAATCAGCCGCGTAGAAATAAGTTACACAAGTTAGCCACATGTATTGGAAGTTTTATTTACTTTAGCAAATGAATACTTATGATAGAAGGAATAAAGTAAAGTCCTTTTATTTCTATATTTTTTTTATCCAAATGATGAGTTAATTTTACCATTTGAAAGTTAACTAAAAACTTCAAATGTTTGTGCTGGAATGAAAAGGAGAAGTCCTATTCAAGAGCACTGTATACATAAGGGCCCTCTCTTATGAAACTCTCATAGTAAAGAGTAGATTCTGGAAGATATTACACACGGAATCAAAAGCTATCGGATGAAAATATACTTGAAGCATTAATCAGCTAAACACAATAACTTTGTACAACACTTGCAAAAAAATCTTTATTTATTTATCAGGTGCTAAACTCGGTGGAAAGTTTGGCACAATTACAAAATACAAAAAAAAAAAAAAA